>MU223707.1:2655767-2677365 GCA_018584345.1 Thuja plicata | reverse complement strand
GTTGATGATTACTCTAGAATGATGACAGTCATGTTTTTAAAAGAAAAATCTGAAGCATTCAAGATGTTCAAATGGTATAAGGCTATGGTAGAAAAAAAAAGTGGTAAGGATCTAAAATGTTTGAGATTAGATAGAGGAGGAGAATTTATATCAAATGTGTTCACTAATTTCTGTAATGAGAATGGTATAAAAAGATAGGTTTCTGCACCAAGAACACTGCAGCAAAATGAAATTGCTGAAAGAAGAAACAAATCAATAGTTGATTGTGCAAGAACACCGATGATAGAGAAGAACATCACTCAAATCTTTTGGAGGGAAGCTATTATCACTGCTGTCTACACACTTAATAGAGTACAATTAAGAAAGGACTCAAAGAAGACTCCTTATGAGATAAGGTATGGTAAAACGCCCAATGTAAGTTACTTCAAAATATTTGGAAGTCAATGTTATGTCTTAAAAGATGATAGAAATGGAAAACTTGACACCAAAAGTGATGAAGATATTTTTCTGGGGTATTCTACCAAAAGCAAAGCTTTTAAATATCTAATCAAGGCTTCTAACAAAATAGTTGAAAGTGAAAATGTAAAGATTGATGAATTTGCAAAAAAGAATGAGCTGGAAAGCACAAAAGAACCTAAAGAATACAATAAATTTGTATACTGTGAAGGACCCACAACTCTACCCAAGCAACAATGCATAATCCAGAACAAAAAAATGTTGCAACCGATGGTCAAAATGCTGTTACCGACGGTTAGAATAATGATCAAGATAATGTGCAAGGTAGTGAAGATCAAGCTAAAATGCAAAGAGTTGCACCTATACTTGCAAGATATGTAAGAAGGAACCATTCAGAGGACAAGATCATAGGAGATAAGAAAGCTAGTACAAGAACAAGAAGTAAGTCTTTAAACTCAAATTGATTAATTTGTGAGTTTGAACCAAAGTCTGTCAATGCTACACTAGATAATGAAGAATGGATAAGTGCTATGAATGATGAGATTGAACAGATTGAAAAGAAAAAGACATGGTCACTTGTACCAAGACCACATGACAAGAATGTCATCGATACAAAATGGATATTCAGGAACAAACTGAATGAGAATTGAGAAGTCACAAGGAACAAAGCAAGACTAGTATGCAAGGGGTATGCACAAGAGGAAGGTATAGACTATGGAAAAACCTTTTCACCCATTGATAGGCTAGAAGGAGGAAGAATTTTACTTTCTTATGCTGCATATAAAGGATTCAAAGTATATCAAATGGACGTCAAGTCAGCATTCCTAAATGGAATACTTGAAGAAGAGGTATACATTGAACAACCAGAAGGGTTTATAGATCCAGACAAGAGGAACATGGTATGTAGACTTCACAAAGCATTGTATTGATTAAAACAAGCTCCAAGAGCTTGGTATGAAAGAATTAATTCCTATCTAATAAGTATTGGATTCATAAGGACTAGTGAGAATAGTAATCTATATTTAAAAAAAGATACTAATGCTAACACTTTGATTGCTGAAATATTTGTTGATGACATCATATTTTGAGGCAATGATGTGCTATGCAAATCATTTTCTAATGAGATGAGAAAGGAATTTGAGATGTCTATGTTTGGAGAGATCAAGTTCTTTTTTGGTCTGCAGATCATTCAACAAAGTAAAGGTATTTTCATTACACAGTCTAAATACATCAAAGAGGTTCTAAAAATATTCAAGATGGAAGATTCCAAACCTGTTGGAACACCGATGGCTACTAGATGCAAATTGACAAAAGAAGACAAGACAAGAGAGGTAAATCAAACTCTATATAGATCCATGATAGGAAAACTCATGTATGTTGTACACACTAGACCAGATATTGCACATGCAGTAGGAATAGTTGCTAGATTTTCTGCTAACGCCAGGGAATCACACATAACTACTGTGAAAAGAATACTAAGATATCTAAAGAATACTAAGGAATTTGGCTTATGGTATAAAAGAGAAGGCAAATTTGAACTAAAAGTGTTTACCGATGCTGATTGGGCTAGGAATCTTGATGACGGGAAGAGCACAACTGGAGGAGCATTCTTTATGGGTGACATACTTGTCACATGGATTAGCAAAAAACAAGGATGCATCTCTTAGTCTACTACAGAAGTAGAATATGTTGCTGCTACTACAAACTGCTCAAATATTGCATGGATCAAACAGCTGTTGGAAGATATGCATATGAAGATCAGAGAACCAGTAGTTATTTATTGTGATAACACCAGTGCAATAAATATTTCCAAGAACCTAGTCATGCATGCGAAGACTAAACACATTTCCATCAAGTATCATTATTTGAGAGAACAAGTCTAAGAAAAAGAGGTGATGCTTGAATATGTGCAATCAAAAGAACAATTGGCTGATATATTCACCAAGCCACTACCCAAGAATACATTTGAGTATCTGAGAAAGAGACTAGGGGTCAAACCCATGACTAACAGTCACTAAAAGGACTGAAGGCTGCATCAACCATATATTATCAGAATATCAATCATGTTTGATGCAAGCAGAAGCTGAACTTCAACGCTACATCTGTATACAGAAAGGTATATATAAGAACCAAGCACTAGAGAAGATTGCTATATTGAAAATGGATAAGGGAAATTCAAGGAATATATTATGGAAAGAAGGAACTAGTTGACAGAATGTCAGATATTTGTAAAATATTTGTTTGGCATTGTTGTCAAAGGGAGAGAATGTTTCCATATTAACATCAGAAACTATTCATTATCAAATTACTCCAAACAGGGAGAGATCATATCCAAAGGGAGAGTATTTGTATAAAAGTTGCAAATAAAAGATAGTGACATCAAAGATGGAGAACATTCAAAGAGAAAATTGACACAAACAAAGGTCACAACACATCAGAAGAAGAAAAAGGAAACCTGCAAGAATCAAATCTAAGCTTACATAGAGCTTACCGGCAGTCAGACATTTTATCAGTTATCAAAGAAAAATGTTTGGTAATTTGATGAATCTCAACAATTGTATTTCATATAGTATTAGAAATAGTATAATGTGATAATATAGCATGTTTCCATCAATGCCAAAGGGAGAGATTAATGACATGTGACTGATTAAATGATTGACTATATTAAGTTGAAGATGATGCAAGACATTAAATCAGTTAATGGTTTGTATTATCATTAATGTCAACTTGATATCATTTGTATGATCATGCCAAAGACTTCAGAGAACCAATGGAACAAAGTTTATGCTTCCAACAATGCATAAAAGTCTATTATTCACTAAGTGACAGACTACACTAGCGGAGTGCACACCATCGGTAAAGACAAAGATTAAAGTCATAGTGATGCCCAATGAGTAGAAGACAGTGTTTCCCAATGAAGCAGAATCACATGATACCCGATGCGGTAAAAATAGTGTTGCCCGATGAACAAAGATCCAATGTTTCCTGATGGACAGATATCCCAAAGCTAACTAAAGCGACACTGACGGAACTGGCAGTTGTCATCAGCAACAAACTGCAGAATTGACTAACAGAATAGAGAGATCAGAAAATGAAAACATATCTAGCTGGCAGAGCTAAAGGATAGACTTAACTAGTTGTTTTATTTTTTTTATTCGACCACAGTTAAGTAAGTGATTTATACAATTGGCAAGAAGATAATTATGAGATAAATCAGGAGTTAAAGCCATAAATCAATTTGGTTAGATTGTTTTTCATGCCAAGAATCAAGAATCAAGAACCTAGAATTAAGGAAAATCATGTCTATTTAAGAGACAAGCATAGTTATTTCATGTAGTGGTCAATACTCAATCAGATACACAGGGGAGTGAATCGATAGAAGATGCTAAAGAGAAATTGATGAAGGATTAACTTCATGCAGTCCTGATCAATCAAGCTGAGGGAGAGCTAAAGAATTTTGTAGACACCGAAAAATAGTGAGCCATAGCATCATAGAGCAGAAAGAGTTAAGTACAAAGATATTGAATTGATACATTGATTAGAAAGATACAGCAAGTAAATAGATCTAAAAATCTGCAATCAAGTTGCACTAGAAACAGGTCACTTTGTTTCAGTTTAACCATTGAAGCATTAAAGTCTCCTAATAGAGCCAGACTTAATAGTCTTTTGTAATTGAGGTATATCCTAACAGATTGCCAGAAGGTTGACTCATGATAGTAGCACCGGTCTTACCTAAAGCCTATTGACAGTCTGAGAAGGAGGCTGATTCAAGGATGGTAGTAAGATTTTGCATAAAGCCTATTGACAGTCATTAGACTGATTCAAGGATGGTAGTGTAGATGCCAAATACTTAGTAACAACCTCTATATTTAAAATCCTCTAACAAGGTCGCACTTAATAGTGTGTTTGTAACCTTTAACAGGGTTCACTCCTAAAAGAGCTCACTTCAGAATAGTGAAAATTTGGGGTACTGGTCCTAGTGTTTTTTCCCTTAACAGGGTTTCCATGTTAAAATACTTGTGTTATGTGTGTATGGTTAATTAATTTAGTGTTTTACATTCTACATATGCATTTATGGATTGACTGGTATACTCTGCATATTTACTGAGCATCGGTAAATAGAGTTTACTGCTTATTGATTATCAAGGAGAAACAAGACAGACAAGGTAAACTGACAGACATTTGTTTGTTTCAAATATTTCAAAGGCATGCATCTTGTTGGGACTAAATAATTTGAGAAGTATTGATTGGTGGATTAAAGTTTAAAATTGGGTAAATTTTTTAGGCCACTGATTCACCCCCCCTCTCAGTTATTACTAACAGAAACTGCATTTGGATCCAGAAAGTGATGAATACAAGACATAAATAGATGAACCCAGAAACATACCAACAACACCATTCAAGAAACCCACATATATTAATGAGGTATGTGAGAACTTGAGAAATTTTGCAGGGTTATCTAGTTTTAAGTTTATCAAGTATGAAAAATTAAAGGTAGAAGATAAGCATAAGGTTCAGGAAGCTCTTGTAGACATGATGTGTAATTTCAAGTTAACCCCTACAACAATCGGAAAAAATGTGCCGACTGAGTTATATAATTTTTTATATGGCAAATGGGAATTAGCACTCACAACTAAAAGGCAGATAAGGGAAGGCACATTAGCTCAAGTCATTCCTAAGCTAACCAAGAAATAGAGAGTAAAATTTGTTGAAGAGTATAAGCATAAATTCATAACTAAATAGAGAGGTTATGCTATCTTGAAAAATTATATTGAAGGGATAGTACAATAGTGTACTAGGATTTGGAAAGAAATTTTTGGATTGATTGCTCCAAAAGAGAAGAAAACTGATGAAGGAACATCTGAGCCAAAGTCTAAAGAAATTGAATCCACCCTTGTACCATAGAAATCAATAGTTCAAATTTCTACTGAGCCTGAAAAGACTGGAATTAAAGCACAAGGAAAAATAAAGATAGTTAACACTATTGATCTGACAATTGATAGTCCAATTGATGTGACAATTGATGACTCTCGCAATCTAGATGTCGAGGGTCAGGATGAGACAAGGGACTCAACTATAGAATCACCTATTAAGGAAACTGAGGCTGAAGAAGAGAAGAGTATAGAGGAAGATGAAGGGAGAACACAAAAGGAATCTGAGGATAAAGATGCTAAAAAAAAAGCAAAAGAGGAGAAAACAAATGAATAAGAGGTAATTGCACAACATTATCCTATTTTAGAGGTTGTGAAATCATTTATAGATAGTAGTGAGGAGATAAGAGATAGTAATAATGAGCCTAAAGAACAAGAGGCAGTGAAAGTGTTGGTTGATCTACCACATTCTGCATCAGCAACTCCCATAGGACTTAAAACAGGAGGCATGCCTAATTAGCAGGCAATTTTGACTGCATTGAAAGATGCAACGGTGACTACTACTGAATTTGGAAAAGGTATTGTAGAAACAAAGCCAAGCAGTAGTTCACCTGAATTCAAGAGGAGGAAAGTTATGAGGAAAAAGTCTCTGATTCTTGATGTCACATTAGATGAAGTTATTGTGATCCCACCATAGGATCCCAATGTTTTGTCTTATGAACAGATTGAGACTCTTCAAGGGCTACTTAAAAGGAAGAAAAGACAAGAGGAATTAAAAGAGAGCATAAGAAAAAGCAAGTGTTACATGACATCAAAGACATATTTGTAAAAGCTTTTGACATGGAAGATGAAAACCCTCAAGCTCCTATTCTTGAACAGTTAGTTCATATTGTACAAAAGGTAAATGATGACAACATTAAAGCCAATGAGAAACTGTTGCAATGGTCCGAGAGGAAATTCGAGAACAAGGTACTAGAAAAAATCTCAGGAGAGATTGCGGTAAAATAGGTTGAACTTTCTTCTCTTGTAGAAATTTTAGAGGGAGTTGCAACAAATGTTTATTCTTTGTATAAGAGGTTATCTGATGTTTAATTCTTCACAAAGGATAATTAGTAGGCTTTAGATAAATTGAAACTAGAATTAAAGTCAACTAGAATTTCACTAAGTATGGATGCTAGCACTAGCTCCTTACATTTTAATAGATTGACTTATGCGCAAAGGAGGATAACCGAGCTCATGGTTCAAGATAGTCAAATTAGGACCAAATTGATTACTATTTAGAAAAGCCTCATACCTCATCTGGAGGTCATTCAAAAAGAACTTTCATCTAAAAATGAATTGGTTAAGAGAGATTCTCATCTCGCCAATGCAGAAAGTTTAGTAAGTCTAGCTGTCAAGCTAGAAGTGAAAATAGAGGTTATGAAGTTTGTCAAGGACAGTTGGGACTCTGCATTTGCGTCCACTTTACAACTTCATAGACAGTTTTTGGAAAAGTATAACTTGACCCCACACGCAACCCACCTGCAATTAGTGACAAAAACAAGGGGGAATCTGACAGGATTGAGAAAGATTCAGCATAAGGAGATCAGTACAGGTATCAATGTAAATATTTTTTTAAGGCATGTATACTATGTAAAGTTTTGTATGTCTAGTATGATGTACATTCCTAGGGGGAGTACAATATGTACTTAGGAAACATTTTGGATGGAATGAATTGAAATGATAAGTGTGTTTTTGCCACTAATATCAAAGGGGGAGATTGTTAATCCCTAAGTTTTGTTGATGATTAGTGACCTACACTTAGTCATTTTCTTAGGCAGTTTTAGTTGGTTATCACTGTGGCTGAGCTAAACATTCAAGGCCAAGCAACATTGACAAGCAATTTTTAGGTTTCCAAGTTACATCATGCCGAGCCAAGTAGAATATTAAGTGCCAAGCGATAGAGATGTTAAGTGCCGAGCATAACAGTTTTTGCATACATGTCAGGATTGATTCAATCTTTGATGTAAATATTTTAGGCTAACTTGTATGAGATTTGGGATGACATTTGTACGCATTTAATTTTTTATACTAAGTTAATTTCACATTTAATTGTTTTATACTATGCATGGCATGGAGCCAATCAGGAAATCATAATGCATCGGAAGCATAAGCTGTAGATCTTGATCGTTGATATAGATCTCGCTGCCAGGTCTAAAAAGACATATAAGATTACTTCTAACCCTAGAAAATATGAGAAGTGTGTAAGAAAGAGATATATAGAGAAGGGTTTTTGTTCATAAGAGATGAATAGTAAGTCATTTTGAGAAGAAGCCTAGATCAAGCAGAATGACACAGTAGTGAAAAGCAGAGTAAAGACATATCAGATCAAGAGAGATTAGATCCGTCATCAGCATCTAAGTGCATAATGAAGGATCACTAATTGGAACATTCTAACAGGTATATCAGGTGAAATCTCTTAACAGAGTGGTTCTAGAAGACCGTTTCAAATCTCTTAGTAGAGTGCTTACTTTACTGTAAGTTGAAATCCTTTAACAAGGTAGATTGTAATTATCTTCAGTTCTTAATCGAACAAACCTTTAACCAGGTAGATTGCATGTTGCAATCAAACTCTTGTAGCCCTAACAGGCACACTTTCTTGCTGCAGTAATGAAGTTTTTGTGGGTGTCATCCCTACCCCAGTTATACCTATTTGGGTTTCTGGGTTACCAAATTTTGTGTTATTAGTTATACATTTCATGTTATTGATGCTATCTGATTTTAGGTTAAATTCATATATGTATGAATGTGAATCAATTTGTTTTAAGTGGTTAAGTTTTAAGATTTGATTCACCCCCTTATTGTACTTCCAATAGAGATACTATGGAGGGGCCTTTGGTTTCTCATGAGGTCCTACACTCAGTCAATTCAAATCAGTCCACCAATTTCATTATCAATCTTGAAATGATGAAAGAATATGATAGATTTTGTTGGGAATTTCTCTTCAAAGTATTAGAAAAGTTAGGGTTTGTTGTAGGCTACAACAAATGGGTTAGAGCTTGCATTTTTGGTTCTTTGTTTTTAGTATTAGTAAATGGAGTACCAATGATATTTTTTCCTTCAAATAAGGGGATTAGGCAAGCGGATCCTTTATCTCCATTTTTTTTCATATTAATGGCTAAAGCATTTAGAAGGCATATCCATAACAAACATGTTCTAGAATACTAGGGAGGTACAAAAATAGGGCCTTCAAATTTTGCAATGACCCATTCCTTATTTGCGGATGATACTTTTCTTTTCAAGGCATCCAATGTTAAGGATGCCAAATAGATCAAACAAACCCTGGACTTGTACACTACAACGTCAGGCAAAAATGTCAATGCACAATAATAAAAAATTCTATTTATTCAATACTAATCAGATTATCTCAACCAGGATCGCCAACATCTTGGGGTTTAAAGTTGATTTCCTACCATTTTTGTACCTTGGCATTCCTTTTTTCACGGGAGCTACCAAAATTAACTATTGGATACCTATTATTGATATAATCAAAACTAGAATAGTGGCATGGAAAGCTAGATAGCTATCACTTGCAAGAAAAATTCTACTTATCAAAACATTGCTAGCTACTATTCCTAACTACTATCTATCAGTCCTAAAGGATCCCCCTCACTGATTCAGAAAATTCAAAAGTTACTTCAAGAATTCTTATGGTCTAGAAATATAAATGGTCTAAAGAAAATTCCTCATGTTTCATTACAAGATATGGCACAGGTAAAATCATTGGGTGGTGCTGGTATCCATTACTTGTTTAGCTGAAATAAAGTATTTGGGGGCAACTTAGTATGGAAAATGTATAGCATGCCAAATAATAAGTGGTGTTAAATAATGCAATAAAATTACTTAGATAATACTTTCCCTTAAAGATTATTCTCTATTCAAGACCCCCCAAAAGGCTCTACTATATAGGATTTTATGATGGCTTCAAGAGATATTGTGATTTAGTGTATTATGTGGGAGGTGAATAATGGTTAGAAAGTTAAATTTTGGAGTGAATCCTGGAATGGCTCACCCCCCTAATCCAATCAGTATCGATGGATGACATGGTTGTTTCTGAAAAAACAATTGGGGGTAGATACTTGGTGGACTAGATGTTTCTGCAATATGTATGATTTCCAATAGAGTGATCTAGAAATATCTGGGAGAGTTGACCATCCCACTTTTGGATAGAGAGAGATTATCCAAAATACTTCTAAAAAAAAGTGGTTTTCTTGTCAGGAAAGGAGGGCAGGTTAATGTGGGCTCCTGCTAAAGATGACACATACAATATGAAAGATGGTTACAATATTATTCAACAAATGTAATCAAATAAAGCTCATTGTTGTGCCTTCTCATTTTGTGGGAATCAGTTAACACTTCCTAAGGCAAGGTGCTTTGCTTTGATTACCTTAAAAAAAGGGCTCCAACAAGTGACCGATTAACTAAATTCCATATTTCTCAACCATTCAAATGCCTATTATGTGATCAAGAGTTTGAGGATGTGCAACACTTATCCTTCAAGTGTAATTTTTCCCACCAATGTTGGATGTATGTACTTGGAAAATTACAATATGTCATCCATCTTCCTAATACATTATGGGAGATTTTTCAATCATGGCTAGAACTATATCCTAAGTCCTTTTTTTTCTAGTTTGTGTAAATGTATTATGGCTTTAGTGGTATGGGCATTATGGTGGTAACACAATAAGATAATATTTCATTAGAATCCCTCCCCACTTGAATCTGTTCTGATTAGTATTGAAAAATCCATATCTGAAGTGGTTAATACAAGTCACACTAGAGTAAAATGTAATCTAGTTCTTTCTCATTGGGATAGTTCTATCATTTGGGAGTGGAAAGGTATCTATGTGCCTATTGGATGGGGGTATCAAGATCAAGAAAAACTACCACAATGTAGGGATTTAGTTTACTGAATTCCTCCTAACTTTGGGATTGTAAAAATTAACTTCAACAGACCTTCTCGAGGCAACCCTAGAAAGTCAAGATTTAGAGTGTGTATTAGAGATAATCAAGGTGAAGTATTGGCCATGAAAGAATCCCCTCTGCCTCTAGGAACCAATATTATAGAAGAAGCACATGCTATATTTGCTGGATTAATCTTGGAAGAAAAAAGTGGGTTTAATTGCATTCATGTGGAAGGAGACTCCATGGTTATCATCAATGCTTGCATAAAATGGGAATCACATAATTAGAAGTCAACCTATATACTTTAAAAATTCTAGTAGCTCTTAGATTAATTCAAAATGACATACATATATCACACTCTGTGTGAACATAATGCCTTAGTAGATTACCTTGAAATTTTGGGTTGTGAAGGCTTGGAGCATGATGCAATAAAACCATGTGATATCATCAATAAGGATTGCAAGATGTAAATATTAATTGCAATTGATAAGAGTTTAAATAGGGAAGAAGTATGATTCCATTATAAAGAAGGATCTGGGTGATGATGCAAATCGGCCCTGTTGAGGCAAGTTTTCTAGGCCTCATGACATGGAAACAATGCATATTACAAACCAGTGTGAAGAAAGTGTGTGATTATTACTACTACCACTGATCCCAAACTTATAAAGTATATCTTAGTTTACAATACCTTTCTTAAATTACATCATGGGAGAATGCCTTGAAGCAATATATGGGATGGAAGTTAATCCATACAGGAAATAAGCCCAACCCATTTTGTGTGCGAGTAACTCAACATAACATCAACACATGGCTTCCCATGTGATTAATTACCATGTAGAGATTTCTAAATGGTGCCTGGCAGTGTAATAAATATATTGTGTCTTGGTGATTAAATACTCAAGTGTACGAAGTGGTCTAAATTAGGGAGTGGACAAGACGTTGTTTTATGTTGGTGATTGTATGAGATCTCCAAAATATCTTTCAATGATTAATATGTAAACTAGATAGGTTATAATTTGCAACACTTGAAACATTATTTAGTATTTTGGGATAAACATGATGGTGTTCTTTACTGATTTGTGCCCAAGGTGTGATTCTTGCAGTCTCCTACATGAAGAATTGCTACCTTGTAACTACAAAAATTTTCTTCTTCCTGGAGAAACAAAGGTGCATCTTCCTGCTAAGGTAGACGACTTTCAAATTGACTCTATGTTTATATTCCATGCTCCGGTGATACATAGGGAAATTTGAAGAGTTATTGGTGAGCATGTGTTAATTCCAAGATCTAAGCAGCTTATGTTTCCATTGCAAATTGTGTCAAATTTTAATCTAATTCGATGGATTTTCTGCAATCTATGAATCCATTGGTTCTAATTTATAATAAGGTAGTTCATCTACATTTCACCATGGATAATAGGTTAATACTCATGATACACAAGTATAATTTCTGGTTGGGGTGTGCTCTAGTGGGTGGAATATTTTCTCAGCATCAGCTACTAGCTAAGCATGAACACACGATGGCGTATGATAGTGTTAAGCGGGATTTGGAGAGAAAGAGATTTGGATTTATTAAATCCACAATACAAAGTGCAGATAAGGCATTGGGTAAGGATCTTGATATTAACATCAAATGAATTATATTTTCCATGCTAGATATTCTAGGTATCCCCAATATTTCCCTACAGACACTCCTTCAGGCGCCTAACTCTATAAGAAGAACATAAGATGCAATATTTTCCACTAATGTACCGGACTTAAATTTTCCATCCATAATGCACAGTCCTCCAGCTGAAGGTCTTCTTCTACAAGTGGTTTTACACGAACAGAATGCAGATGACAATGATGGGTGGGTAACAGATATTCCCATTACTCCTCTAGTTGGTTGGGGAAATGCCTAGGATCTTGATCCTGGGAATAGTCTCAGTCTGCAAGATGATGTAGAGGACATGGAAGAATAATCATATGTTAGTTGGGCCCTATATTTTTGGGATCTTATTTTGGAATGAAGGCATTTAAACTTGAAGTTTGTTGATTGCTTTTTGAACAAACTTAAAAAATTTGAGGCTAATTTTGAAATAGTGATGTTAAATGTATCAGTGGTTAGCACAATAATACTTTGTAATTAGCTAGGTTCTTATAGGATTTTATATGCTACATTTTGATATGTATTGGACTAGGATTCTGGTTTTTCTTTATTGGTTCTTTCTAGGAGGAGTCCTCGAATCAGTTTATATAAATAAATATATATATAGTGGATAATCCACTTTTGTTTTAAAAAAAATATTAAACAATCAAATTTAAAACAAAAAATTAAAAAATATTAAATTTGATTTGATTGATACTGTAGATTTTATAAATTTATTCATAGTATTATTATTATGCTTAGTAAATGATATATTCTAAAAAATATATATCATTTAACAAAATTATGTAGAAAAATTATTTATGAACCTTGGGTTTCAATCATAGAACCAAAGGTTTTACCATTTGACCACAATAACCTTTAACAATTACAATCAATTTTAATATCACAAAAAATATCTTAATTTATAAAATTTCAATTTTGTACCAAATCCGAAAAACTTCCAAAATCTACCATTATAATAGGTTAATGAACATAAGATGCAAACTATGAAAAAAAAATTTATAATTCCAAGTAGGTTCAACACAAGTGCCAAAATAATTTCTTAAAGATATTATTTTTTTGATAAGGTTTAAGTCTCGGGTATGCTCCCCAAGGTTTTGGGTTTGAATTCGAGGTCGATACTAGATTGATGTACTTGTATTGCGGGTGTGTTGGTGCACCCATAGGGGGATTAGTCTTGCCCCAGCTCACTTGAGGTACCCAACTTATGGGCTACTTGGGTCATGAGGATAACCCCTAGGAAAAAAAATTACAATATATCAAGACATAATAGTCTCAAGATAAATCAACTTTTTTTTCTATAGATAACTAATAAAATAAATTAACTATAAAAAATACAATTTGGAACTGTAATGTTGCTTATCAAATTCTTGAAAAACTTGAAAAATATTACTAAGAACTATATTACCAATCAAAATTGATTATAAACATTAGAAGAAGTACTAAATACTCCATAGAATATAATTAATCCTATTATGACTAAATATCATCAATAAAAAAACCAAACATGCTCCCTAGAAATTATAGGGATAATCATCCAAACACTAAGTAAATATCCTTATAATAAATTTAAATATATTACACATGTTTTTAAATTAATTCTCCAGCAAAAATATTGAAGGAAAAAGAAATCAATTTAATATATAAAATAGTTACTCATTAATAAAAAAAAAAGTTTTGACAATGTTTCAACATCTATTGTTCACAAATTATCATAACTTTGTCGAAACTTTTTATTCACTAATAGTCTATTGCTCGCAATGTTTCAACATCAACAATAATATTTTGAGAATTTGGAGGGTTTTAAAGCTGATTTCATTTTTGTAAATTGGAGTCTGAAGAATTTTCCCGAAAATAGAGTCACATTGCGTGATCTTAACACAGGTATTCAATTTTATAAGTTTGAGGCAAATCGCAACATTCCATATTGGAATGATTTTTTTCCCTTTATACTTGCCATAATGGGAAATATTTAATTATAGAATGCATTGTTTTTTTTCATTTTTAGTTGCACATAAATTATTATTTTTCTTTAACACTTCTTTCAAAGTGATTTTTATAGGCTCGCATGTTTTTAGAGTTGTCGAGGTCCAAAAATTTGAGAGAGATTTTAGATCTGAAATCTGAAATCAATAACCAAAGAGATTTCCTCCATTAAGAAAGCAGCGAAAATCACTTCCCTCTACAAATCAGTTTGTTTTAAGGACAAATCTACTATGATAAGTCATGTTTTCATACAGATAAATCGAAATGCATATTTGTTGTATAGTTTTTTTTATTTAATTTTGTTACTTTTATTCGGTGCTATATAATTATTTCCTCTATTAGTAGACCTGGTAATCAAATGTTTAAATAGAGAATTTTTTTAATGGAAGATTTGAATAACATCTTTAACTAAGAGATTTATTGTCAATTCTTAACTATATTTTTTTCAAACAACTCTTAAATAGAATGTTAGGAGAATATTATTGGATGTATTTTAACTGAATTTTTTAGGCAATTATTAAATGCAAGATTTATAGACAACTTCGATATAGAATGTTGAGAGAAGATATATAGACAACTCTTAACTTTGAGATCTACATTTATAGCCAACTCCTAAACAGAATTCTACATACCCCATGATGGAAGAATAATAATTACATTGGCAGAGATAAGAACTGACCTTTACAAAAGATGTTCTGGTGGCATGTTTCAAAATTCACTTGAATTTTTATTTACTAAAGTATGAACAATATACAATTCAACCTTTTATTATAAGACTATACATGAATAAGTATGATGAAATATCAATTAATCATTATATTAAAAGTTATATTATTAAATTGTTTGTGTGGGAACCAGTCATTACTTTAATGCCAAGTAACAAAAATATTTTGCGATTTGTTCTATTGTTTTGAAGTTTGCAAACGGTAATATTAAATTGGTCAATATCATTATTTCATCAAAACAATCATTGTCATGTATTTTTCCTAATTTTATTTGATTGATTTATCTAAATTTCACAATTGATATAATATTGATAAGATATTTTTTAGATTTAGATATGGCTTCTTATTTGAATGTGTTAAATGATAATAATTAATTATTAAAATTAGTATAATTTAATATATATTTTATTTAATGTATGAAAATGGAGGAATCCGACATACATCAAATGGTACTCCAAATAAGAAATGGTACTCCAGACAAAATTTAATGTATAGAAAAAATATAATGACAAACCTTCCACATCATAAATACCAAGTCATTATTGTTCAAATTTATATAATACTACTGGCTTAACCATTGCACCCTTCAAAAGTACAAGTACTAGTATATTCTAATTGCAAATGCATTTTTAAGCCTAAATAATTTTAGGAGGCTTATTTATACTATGTAATAAATTCTTAGAAACACAATAGAATCTCTTCTTACTAACTATTGTGTCTCTTCGATATAAATGTTTATTAACTGATGAATACTTGATGGAGATGATAAAGACCGAGTGGTATTGAGTATAAGGATTAAAGAAATGGTTAGATCAATTGTTGTTTTGTCATTGATGTCAAGAAATTGATTAATTAGTTTTTATTTTGTTACAATATATTAAGGAGAGAAGTTAATTGGGTGATAAATATAGATCACAAAATGATGAAGTAATGATGTTATAGTTGTTTTCTACTATATATTTGATGTTATCAAATTGGTAAATTTGATTGATCAAGTCGGGAGCTGCATTGGATTAAGTTATCATTAAAAGAGATACTTTATCAAGCAAGACTGAGTCACTCGGTAGAATGTTATGTGGGTCAGTTACAACACTGAGCACTGGGCACCGAGAGCTAGTTAGACACCAGGTAGTGATGAAATCAGTCACTGAGTACAATATATTGATATTAAATGATGATGAAATCAAAATTAATTTGAAGTGATGATGAGCTGAATGAGGAAATAAATTAAATGAAGTTTTCTACAAGATCTATGAATGAGAAAATTCATTATGAAGATCTAAGGAAAAGATCAAGCGGTTAAATAGAAAAGTGAAAGTTAGAAGAAAAGTTATAAGTTCCGAGGTAAAAGTGATTTGGTTTACCGAGTTGAGAAATTTGAAGAAGATGATCAAATGTTTGAGTGCAAAGGAAGGAAAATCAAATTAAGGATATTAAGAGGCAAAATTATGTCTATATAAGGAATGATAATTACAGTTAGTGTAAGACTAGCGGTGAATTGAAAAAGAAGGAAAGAAGTTGAAGAACAATATTTACCGAGCAGAATTGAGAAAGATAGATCGAAGAATCTACATTACTAGAAAGAGATCAATGGAGTATGTGATGCCAGTATTCAATTGAGCATGTAGGATCTAATCCAAGCATAGTGAGTTTCTATTTTTTAGATATCAAAGTTTACTGTTGTTTATTAATGTTTGTAATAGAGAAATCTCTTCATCAAGTGGATTTAACAATCGTATTTGTAAACCTGGACTTAGCTGACATTCTGAAAGAGTGTTTGAAGACCTCTAAAAATGCCACTCCTAATAGGGTGAAGATCTTAATAGATGTGAGGTAAATCCTCTAAAAGGGTCACATTTAGCAAATGTGTTTATAATATATAATAGGATAAGTTCTTAACCAAACATACTTCATAAGGGTACATTTTTTATTGTGTTTTACAATTCCCATAGATTTTTTTCACAATTTGGGTTTCCTAATTAAATCATGCGTCAATGTTTCATATCATGTTTTAATGAGTTAATATAGTTTTGCTAAGTTTGAATAATTGTTTGTTGCGTATATTATTTGGTGAATTGGTTATTTACTATATTGAGTACTTACCCAGTGAATCAATGAATTCAATTTTAAAGAGTTTAAGTTTGATTTGGCTGATTCATCCCCTTCTTAGTGGGACCAACAATTGGTATCAGAGCTTTGTTACTCTCAAGTGATAAGTTTAAAGGACTTGACTTGAGATCTAAAGATGTATATGAGGGAAGCACTAAAGTGGAATAGGGATCATTTCTCTACATGGAAAAGTATAATGAGGTTGCATGTGTTTGTAGTATGATAATACACACTTTACAATCTTCAGAATGAATACATGTAGCACTGACTATTGCAGCTTTGATTATAAGTGAGAAAAGACATAAACGTGAACAAACACAAGTTATGATTGAGATTACATCTACACTTACGAACCAGGAATATGATGAGGTTTATTGTTGTGCTACTATCTAACAGATGTGGGATAAGATTGTTTTAAACTATGGTGGAGATCAACATATTCAAAAGGATAAAGTATAAATTTTGAGAGGAAAATTTGACTCTATGAGGATGAAGGAAGGAGAGAACATACTACAATACAATAAAAGAATTAATTAGACTGTTAATTCTATGAGAGGATCTGGTTCTATCATAATAGAGGATGATGTTACAAGTAAAGTGTTGAGAACTCTGCTACCAAGTTATGTTATTTATGTATCTACTATACAATAGTTAAGATCTATACCCCCGATGAATGTTTCACTAGATTCCACTATTGGTAACTTAACTTCATTTGAGTTAAATTATTTTGAAAATACTATGCCTACTATTTCTAAGATTGAATCTGCATTTAAGTCTACTTTAAAGATTGGAAATGCTAGATAAGTTGTTGCTAGAGATTTTTATTTGAGTAGTGCTAGTGAGAAATTCTATATTTGCACTGAAGGACTTAAAGAGCTATTTACTGAATGTGATGAGAATGAAAGAGAATTTGAATATTTTTTGGCTAGAAGGCTACAAAGAGGCAAAGGAAAATACTGAGGTAAGTTACCCTTGAAATGTTTTAATTGTGATAAAATTGGTGACTTTGGATCTAATTGTCTAGAGAATGATAGGAGGAAAAGAAAGATAAGGATAAGAGAGAAAATAGATTTAGGAGATATAGAGACTACAAAAACAAAGGTAAGAAATATTGTTATATTTCTAAAGAAAGAAAAAATGATGATGATTCTATTTAGAGAAATGAGGAAAAATAAGTTGTTTATTTTTCTATAAAAGATGATTCTGATGAAGAAGAACCTAGATCCCTAATATCACAAGTACGTAAGAATGAATTATGGATAATAGATAGTGGTTGTTCACATCACATGAATGGTGACACACTAAATTTTATTTCCTTGGAAAAGAATGATGGGGTTATGTTAGATTTAGTAATGATGCTCCATATCCTATGAAATGAAAATGATGTATAATTCTACTGAATACCACAAGATGTGATGTTGTTTATTGTGTTGAAGGATTAAAGTATAATCTGTTGAATGTTTCATAGTTAAACAATATATATCACTGACTAGAATTTCAATGTGGAAGAGTGAAATTATTTGATGAGAAGAAAAATCTAATTGCTAATATAGAAAAATCTAAAGGTAATCTATTTTAGCTTGATACTTCTATGAAGAGTTTCCTATTTTCTAAAGTTGAAGATGTTGTGTTATCACACAGAAGGCTTTGTCATGTTAATTTTGACAACTTAATCAAAGAAAGTAAGAAGAATAGAGTAATCTAGGACTGTGGATACTTGAAAAATCAAACATGCTATGTGTAGAGAATGTGAGATGGGTAAGATGAATAAATCTAGTTGTCAAAGAAAGACTTATGTTACACAAGGAATTTTGAATTTAGTTCATACCAATTTATGTGGATTGATGAGAACTCAAAGATATTATTGAGACAAATATTTTATTTTATTTTTGGATGTTTATCTTGAATGATGTCTGTAATGTCATTAAAAGAAAAATCTAATGCATTTCAAATGTTTGGGTGGTATAAGGCCCAAGTGGAAAAAAAAATTGGAAGACAGTTGAAATGTCTGAGATCCAATAGAGGAGGTGAGTTTACTTGGAGCAGAGCCCCAAACTATGTCACAACTTACTTTCTAGGGATCCAAACCACCCCTACTCCCACACAATCTAGGGCTCTACTAAAGATTTCCCAAAACCCACATTCACAAGACTAGGTCTTCCACTAGCCTTCAACACCCAAAAGGGCCAAATAGGAAACAATGAGAACCAAGTAATCCAGGGATGGAAAAAGGGTTGTATCAAGTGTAGATCATCATATTGGATGAAATAAGGCACAAATCCACCATTGAGTTGTTACTAAGATCAAATTTAGATACCAATCCTACCATATGGCTACAAGGAGAAAATATGGATTCCTAATGGAAACTCACTTGGAAATCCACCACAGAAAGTTTGAACCACCCCAAAAGTCTCTAATCTACATAAAAACTACACCCTCCAAGCTAGGGTTCTTGAGTCCCCCAACTCCTGCTGTCCTCAACTTTCTCCTAGGCCTAATAGGGCTAATAGGCAAATTTTCCAAAGTAACTATTAGAATATCAAGTAAATTTCTTATCCATCCAATTGGGACACTTTTAGGATCATACCAAACATCTAAATCCAAGGATTTAGACTTTCATTCCACCCCTAGCCCGAGTTGTGCCTCAAAAACTCAAAACTAGACAATCACATATGGATGCATGTCCCAAAGATTCAATCATCTCTCTCTTCACCAATTTCTTCCTGATATAAGAACTCAAAATTATTAAATTAGATGCTCCCCCTTACTCTCCCCAAAGGCTCATAATTTTCCCATGGTGGATTCTCTAGGAAAGAGGATTTTGGTATCGAAACCCTAGTTAGGGCCTTTCAGAGACGAGTGAGCAATCAAAAATGGATATTTCTCAATCCCTTGCACTTGAAGACTTAAAAAATAATGGAAAATTCCACTAAGACACTGCATTGACTTTTCCCCCACTTCAATGGTGCATTGGGATCCATATAGGGTCGTACAACTTTGAAATTTAGTTAGAAATGCAAAAAATAGCTTTGATTTTATTGATTTCAATTCAAGAACTTTAAAAATTGTTCACACCAACTATGGAGAGATTTTTTTCCTCCATTACATATCATTCCCAAGTGGTTCCAAGTAAAAATGTGGTTGTGAATATTGGGATTCAAAAGTTGTAACTTTTTGCAAAAGTTGCACTTAGAACTTTGACAACTTTTAAAAACTTTTTGCAAAAGTTGTCAAAACTAACTTAACTTGTAAAGTTAAGTGTTTTTAGTCCATAGGTGATCTAAGAAGGCCTAAAATGACATTCCTACCTTTCCTTAGGTCCCCTAGACTATTCTAGTCTACTCTACCCAAATTTTCCAATTTGACTAAGGTGGATAACTAAGTTTATAACACCACTTAGTGTCCCCTTTTTTTACATTTTAGGACTTTATTGAGAACCTTGGATCTAAGATCAAATCACAACCCTAACCCTAATTTTTTGGGTCCACTGATGTGTGTACCATGGATGAACTTGAGGGTACTCCTGCACCATAATCTCGGGGTGCATTGATCTCAAGTCCTCTTGAGATGAGGTCTTCTATACTGGGGCCATGCTTCTAAATTTCTTGCTCATCCATCCATACAGATTCCTCCTGAGAAATATCCTTCCATTTGACCAAGTATTTCATGTAAAAAATATTTCTTGTCTTTTTGATGATCTTGGTGTCCAAAATCTTCTCAAGCCTCTTTGGTGCATGAGAGGGTAGACTTGCAATATCTTCTTCAAGTTCTTCCAACTGTACTTCAGAACCTACATGTACATCACCTTTATATGGGGTTAGATCACAAATTTTGAATATAGGAGAGATGCCAAAGTGTGAGGGTAATTCAATCTCATGTGCATTCAACCCATGTTTCTTCAAGATAAAGCAGGGTCCTACTTTCTTCATGAGTAGTTTGGTGTTTTTTTTAGGGTTATCTCTGCTTCTTGAGATATTCCCACACCATGTCTCCCACCTGCAACTAAACATCACTTCTATGCTTGTCTTTGGCTTTTTTATACTTGTCTCCACTATTCTCAAGTGCCAATCTTACCGAATCATGAATTTCTTTCATACTCTCTACAAACTCTTCTCCATGAGCACTGAATAAAGTGGTTTTTGGTAGCTCTCTGAGTTCCAAGAAGCCTCTTGGAATTTTCCCAAACACAATTTGAAAGGGACACACAATTTGAAAGGGACTCTTCCCTATACTCCTATTGACTAAGTCATTGAAAGAAAATTTTGCTTGGGGTAGGACTGCATCCCACTTGTCTCCATACTATTTGGTCAAACACGTAAATAGATTCCCAAGTGATTTGTTTACCAATTTTGTTTGCCCATCTGTTTGTGGATGGTAGGAAGAACTAAATCTTAAATTGGTCCCTAACCTTTTCCACAAGGTTTTGCAAAAGTGACCAATAAACGTCACATCTCTATCAAAGAGAATGGTTTGAGGTCGCCAAAGATCTCGAGGTGTAGAGGTGATATGATGACGGTCACTGAACGACCCCGTGTCAACCCTCCTCTATTCACCAAAAATCCAAATGTTATGGTTGATATGTGTATAAGTATGTAATTTAATATCAAGTAGTATATAAATTAAATAATTAAATTACCTTTGCAGGATGATCATCGTCTGCACATAGAAAATCAACATATGATGCGATGTCATCTCCATCACCACCCTGTGCGCCAGCATCATCATCACCACCATATGCATCATCGCCAACATCATCATAACCACCATGGGCAGCACCATCATCATCATGCTCACTCTGAGGACCCCTACATATATCCCCACAGCTCGTGCAAACGTGTGCTATGCTAGGGGCAACCCTCGCC
>MU223707.1:2603728-2652793 GCA_018584345.1 Thuja plicata | reverse complement strand
GAACATTAAATATTAAACTAGTTCTAAGAGAGAGAGTTTATTGAACGTACCTGTAGTAGGAAAAATGGCAGCAGGGAGGTCGGTGGTAGCTCTCAAAAACTATAAACATTAAACACAATATACAATTCTAAACATTAAACTAATTAAAAATAATAATAAAAAATATTTTTAATAAAAAAATAATAAAAAACAATAATACGTACCTGTAATAGTAAAAATGGTAGCAAGTGGGTCAGTGGTAGCTCTCAAAAATGGGTACCCGTTCAGATAAAAATGTGATCCCGTTTTGCAAATTGTAAAAATGAGTTGCAAAATGGTTTAAAACAAATTTTAAATACTTTTACAAAATGGGCACCCATTTTTTAAAAAATGGGCACCCGTTTCTTAAAAACGGGTGCCCGAACCAAAACGGGTGCCCGTTTTTTAAAACGAGCACCCATTTTATATTCACGGCTCGAGCACCCGAACCATAACGGGCACCCATTTTTTAAAAAATGGGTGCCCGTTTTTGTTTGCCAATTTTTTTTGGCCGCGGACTTTCGCGGAATTGGCACTCAACTTTGTGCTTGCACCCAGATAGTAAGAAGGAACCTGATGATTATGAAAAGTTTGTATGTGTACAACATGATGAACCTAAAACTTTACCGAGAGCACCTACCGAGGATGAAGATGTACATGAAGCTCCAAAACAGAATTTTGATATTGACAAACAGAGAGCTAACAAGCCTATTTTGGAAATGTATGTGAGAAGGCACCATTCCCCGAGCAAGGTTATATAGGAAATAAGGAAGTTGGAGCGATGACAAGAAGAAAAGCCAGAAACAATACATGTTTGATATCTTCATTTGAGTCGAAGAAATTTATGGAAGCTCTGGATAATGAGGATTGGATTAAAGAAATTAAAGAAGAGTATGATCAAATTGAGAAGAACAAGATATGGAATTTTGTACCTAGGCCTAAATAAAAGACTAAAAAAAATTGAATGAGTATGGATAAGTTATCAAAAATAAAACCAGATTGGTTTGCAAAGGTTATGCACAAAAATAAAGAATAGACTATGGAGAGACTTTTGCACCTATTGCTAGACTAGAAGGAGTTAGAATACTTATAAGATATGTTTCTTAAAAAGGATTCAAGGTATATCAGATGGATGTTAAGTCTACATTTCTTAATGGGATACTCGAGGAAGAAGTATACATTGAGAAACCTGAGGGATTCATTGAGAACACAAACAAGAACAAGGTATGCAAGTTACATAAAGCTTTATATGGATTTAAACAAGCAACATGAGCATGGTATACGAGACTGCAGTCTTATCTAATCAAAATACGATTTCAAAGAACAAGTGATAACAATGTTATTTACTGGAAATGTGGCAATGATAATAAAGTATTGATTGCTGAAAGTTTTGTTGATGATATTATATTTGGAGGCAATGACACTTTATGTAAAGGATTTTTTGATGAAATTGTAAAATAGTTTGAGATGTCAATGATTGGAGAGATTAAGTTCTATCTAGGTCTACAAATACAACAAGTTATTGGAGGAATTTATATTAGGCAAGCCAAGTATATCAAAGACATTATTAAAACTTTTTGTATGGAATATTCCAAACCTGTTGAAAAAAATGATGGTTAGTGGATGTAAATTATCTAAAGTGGATGAAATACAAGAGGTTGATAATACTCTTTATAGATCCATGATTGGCAAATTGCAGTATGTTTTTCACAACAGACCTAATATAGCACATTTTATTGGAATTGTTGCAAGGATTTCTTCTAATCTGAGGCAAACACATATGTCTACAGTAAAAATAATTTTTAGATACCTGAAAGGCACAAAAGAGTTTTGTTTACTATACAAGAAAGGAGGTACTTTTGATCTGCATGTATACACTGATCCAGATTCGGCTGGAAATGTTGATGACAAAAAAAGTACTAGTGGAGGCGCATTCTTTCTAAGTGAAAGATTGGTTACATGGCTGAGCAAGAAACAAAGTTGTATTTCACACACTACTGTCTAAGATGAATATGTTGATGGTGCTATGAATTGTGCAAACATAGTATGGATTAATAAATTACTTGAAGGTATGCAAGAAGATATCACAGATCTAATTACTATTTTTTTTATAATACAAGTGCTATTTACATATCAAAGAACCCGATTATGCATTCAAAGACCAAACACATTTCTATAAAGTATCATTACTTGAGAGTGAAAATTCAAGAGAAGAATGTGAAGTTGGAATATGTGAATTCAAAGGAACCATTGGTTGATATCTTTACAAAGCCACTACCTGAGGATTCTTTTGAGTATCTAAGAGGTAAATTAGGAGTTTTTCCCCTATCCAATGTTCACTAAGGACCATGAGGCATGTTGCATCAATTTTATATTTCATTATAATAGCTATTTTTCAATAGATGTTAGTATAAAACATTTTAGGTTATTCCTAAAGTTTTGATAAATTTTTTTTATGTAATATTTTATGAGTACATGTCAGGTATAATCCACTACTGAAATAATTTTATAGCAGTATGACTTTTTGGCATTGTTGTCAAAGACGAAGAAGAAGGAATTGATGGCATTTATCTACCCAGAGATATTGAGGGAGAATAATGAATTGCTAATATTTACTCATGAAGGAGATTGAAAATGTATGTTGCAGAAACAAAAGATTTATCCAAGAGGGAGATTTAGATCAAAGAGATCAAAGTGGAAACTTGGATATATCAACTCAGAGGGAGTATAGTTATGTATTTGAGAGTTGTCATCGTCAATTACTATAACATTGTTATAGTGGTTTTTATCAATGCAAAAGAGGGGGATTTTTTCTTAAATGATCAATATATGATGGAGATGATGAAGACTGAGTGATACCGAGTATAATGATTATAGAAATGGTTAGATAAGTTGTTATTTTGTCATTGATGTCAAGAAATTGATTAATTAATTTTATTGTGTTACCATATCTGAAGATGAGAAGTTAAATGGGTAAAAAATACAGATCAAACAATGATGAAGTAATGATGTTATAGTTTTTTCTACTATATATTTGATGTTATCAAATCGGTATATTTGGTTGACCAGGTCGGGAGCTGCAATGAATTAAGCTATGACTAAAAGAGATACTTTATTGAGCTAGACTGAGTTAGTCGGTAGAATTTTATGTGAGTCACTTACAACACTAAGAACCAAGCACCGAGAGCGAGTTAGACATGAAAGAGTGATGAAGTCAGTTACCAAGTTGTAAATCAAGTCTTACTGAGTAGAGTATACCAATATTAAATGACGATGAAATTGAAATTAATGTGAAGCAATGATGATTTGGATGAGGAAATGAATTAAATAAAGTTTGTTATAAGATCTAGGAATGAGAAAATTCAATATGAAGATCTAAGGCAAAGATCAAGCGGTTAAATAGAAAACTAAAAGTTCCAAGAAAAGTTACAAGTTCTGAGGTAAAAGTGATTTGGTTTACCCAGTTGAGAAATTTGAAGAAGATGATCGAACAACTGAGCACGAAGGAAGGAAAATCAACTTAAGGAGATTAACAGGAAAAAAATGTCTATATAAGGAATGAGAATTACACTTAGTGTGAGGCTACTGGAAATTTGAAAAAAGACGAAAAGAAGTTGAAGAACAACATTTATTGAGTAGAACAGAGAAAGTCAGGTTGAAGAGTCTACAGTCTGAAAAAGAGATCAATGGAGTATACAATGCCAATATTCAATTGAGCATAAAAGATCTCATCCCAGCATAGTGAGTTGCTAATTTTTACAAATTAAATTTTACTTTTTCTTATTAATATTTGTATCAGAGAAATCTCTTAACTGAGTGGATTTAATGTCCTATTTGTAAAACCTAGACTTAGGTGACATTCCAAAAGAGTATTTGAAGACCTCTAACAAGGCCAATCCTAATAGGGTAAAGATCTTAACAAATATTAGGTAAATCCCCTAATAGGGTCACATTTAGAAAATGTGTTTGTAATCTTTAACATGATAAGTTCTTAACCAATCATACTTCATAAGGGTACATTTTTTGTTGTTGGTTACAATTCTCATAGAGGTTTTTCCCAAATTGGGTTTCCTCATTAAATCATGTGTCAATGAGTTATATCATGTATTAATGATTTAATCTGATGTTGCTAAGTTTGAATGATTGATTGTTCTATATGTTATTTGGTGAATTGGTTATTTATTGTATTCAGTAGTTACTGAGTCAATGAATAAGTTCAGTTTTAAAGAGTTTAAGTTTTATTTGTCTGATTCACCCCCTCAATAGGACCCATAATAAAATGCTCTAGTGCAAAAAATTAATAAAGAAAGATGTCCAAATTCAGTTTTAAGTACCCTTTTTCTTGATGAGGTCCTCCTTTAGGGGATAGTAGGATGGTTATAGATGCTAACAAATTATTGTGGCAGAAACTTTTTTCACATGGCATTTATTTCTTGGAAAAAAGATATAAGACAACCTTTTACAAAGATAGTTCATGTTTAAGCTTGAGGGAGTTGAAAAATTCTAGACTGAATTGGCTATGGTCAAGGTAAAACAAATAGTTAGGTCAATGGAGTAGGGAACTTTATCGTAGAGATTATCACACTAGATAATTCATCTCAGAGTCTCGTCACTCAATTGGCTAAGTAGAAACTTGCAAAGGCTTTTCTATATTGAAACCTGCATAGGCTTTTCTCTATTGAAACCTATCTAAGGCTTCATGCTCACATAGCTACACGATGAAATAATCATAATTATTAGGTTTGAGAAGTCATAGAAGGAAAAACCTTTCTCAAAAATTTCTCAGCAAACCAAAAGAGTAGAAGATAAAGAGATTACGCCACCATACCTTAAGTCAATGTCACAACTCTCTAAAATATCAATTCCAAGCTTCAATAAGTAGAACGTAAAAACACCACATGATTTTGTATAGTCACAAAGTGTCACAAAAAACACTCTTTCGTCTAGGCATTTTTCTTCTTTTTTTCCAAGTTCAAATAACTTTCATAAAAAAAAAAACTGGTATCAGATATGTGTGCTTTTGTTTAAGATTTTTTTTCATGTTTTAAATTTACTAACTATCACAATATTGCATTTGTTTTTCTCCATCTCAGCAAATTTTTGGCCAAACCTGCTTTATTATTAGCCATTTGTTCGCAAAAGATTTGCAGTTAAAATTTGGTTGTAAAAATTGCAGATAAACAATTAAAAAATTGTTGGATAAAATATTTGATTATTTTGTTTCCCTTCTAATTTGTGCAAGAGATCTGAATTTCTCTTTGTTAGATACTAGATGGGAAAATTATTATTATTATTAAATGTAGTTGCTTTCAGTTTCTCATATTCTTCATTTGTTATTATGTTTTTCATAAATATTTGTTTTTTCTATTTTCGTTAACTGTTCACTTGTGTCCTCTAAATTTTTAATATCAGCATTCTTCTAAAGAACTTGGACACTGTATGACTAGAACCTATCTAAATTCTTAATATCAATGTTCTTCTAAAGAACTTGGACAGTGTCTGACTGGAACCTATTATATTTGGTTAGTAATGTAAGGTAGCTTAGGTTTTTTGAATTTAGTCTTTTCCTCCTATGTTTTAATTTTGTTTTTTTTAGAAAGAGGAAATACAAATCCTCAAGTAGGAAGTTCGCAATAGATTGTATATATTTTTAAATTTTTTTAAATATTATGCTCTATTATATTGGCCTCATAACGTAAGGGAGATAAGACATATTTTTTGTCCTGTTATTGTTATGTGTCATTTCAAAAAAAGTTTAGAAAAACCTAGGATGCATATTCATGATTTTATTAGAAATGCTTCTCCAAAATAGTACTTTTTGGTCAATACATTTTCTATTTCACTATATTTTCATTTAACCCTTTTCAAGATCGTCTGTTTTACTTTATCTGTTGATTGTAGGATATCAAAAATTTTGTTTAGTAGGTTTAGAAAAAGTAAACATCTGCTTTGATTGACTTGGTTTTCAATATTTTTAGTTTTCTCTTTTGTAACTCCATTCATGTTGTAGTTGTTGATACTCTTTTCTAGAAGTTTCTAGTGTTTTTGACATGCATTGCAGTAGTGATAACGCATATTTTTGATAGTGAAAAAATTCTCAAAATAGATGATAAGTGTTGAAAAAAAATAATGTCAAAAGCATTCAAAGTACATAGTTAAGAATTTATGTATGAGCACTTTATCCTCCTCTACTCTACCTTGTATCTCAGAAAGTTTATGCTTTTTCTGTTATATAATTTTTTTTTTTTTAAATCAAAATTAGGAAACATTTGAGTGGTGGATTTTTTTTAAAATTATAAGTAGTGACTCTTTTCAGCTTAAAAAATCAAAGCTATAAACTAATATTTATAATTGTGATGGAAAATCATAAGATTTAGTAGAAAAAATGTATGTGTTGATAATTACAACAAAACCATCATTTTTTATAAGTAAATATGGAAAATAGTTTATTGAAAATTTTCAAACTTTTATTTTAAACAAGGGAATTTGCCAAAAAAAAATAAAATAAAAAAACCATAAAAACACTTTGTTCCAATCCCTGCTTTGCAAAATTTTTATGTTAAACATTTGTCTAAACAATCACACCACATAATTTTAGCTGACAACTTAATTAAGATAGGAATAAATTTTGAATGAACCTAGCAAAGTACACACATGCCTAGAAAGGAACAAATTTTGCCTCAGATCTGCAAGTGAGTTGAGTTGCAAGTAAAACAAAATAAAGGCAGGAAACAATAAGAAGAAAATGAAGTATACATTTTCCAACATTTGGCTGCCTAATTGTTAAAGTAGAATGTACCTTTGTATTCAAACAAATTGACTTCTGTTAATTTATTGCAAATCTTGAAAAATCAAGAGAGGCAGAACATATATTACAAAATGTAAATGAAAAATAGCTTAATCAATCAAGGGAGGACTAAAAATAATACTCCCAATATATTGTACAATTATCTTTCAACAAAGAAAATGAAGAAAAATATTTATATGAGAAAGTTCATTCGATACTATAATTATGTATCTTTGTCTTTCATTATGTATGTTTAGTATATTGAAAATGATCATGACTAAATTTACATTACAATGACAAGGCAAGCAGATTAGATGATAGAAATTGAACTTAGGTCCTATTATTGAGGAAGAGTAAATTTTTTGAATGATTTAACATGGGATACTGCTAATCTTTTGAATAAAAGAAAGAACTAGAAAAAATGAATACAATAATTGATCTACTTCAGTAATGCACGTACCCTAGCCTCATTTTTTATTGAGATTTCATTTGACAATTTTATTGTGAGCTTTGGCATTGAATTGTGCATCCAAGGATGAAAACCCTCAGCTTCTTTTTGAGATTTAGGAAGACAAAAACCTTCTTTGACTTAACCTCAGGGTGAGGACAAAAACCCTTTCCTTTAGCATTATAAATCTCATATCGGGGGTTGCATGGTGAAATAAAATTGGAGATTATTGCATATTTTCTAATTTGGGTGATCAAATTTGTAAGCATATTTGATTTTTATTTGATTTTTTGGCACTTCGAGGGTTTCATTGTTGTATTTTTAGAACTATTGTTGTTTTACATACCGTTTTTGGCCAGATCTGGAGAGCCATTTTGTGGAGGGAATTATCAACCTGATTTCTATTCATTAGTAAATCCTAGGATGCTGATATACCAGTTATTTCTGCATATTCTAATATTGTTTTTGACATATTTTTCGAGAGAATTGTTGTCTTGTAAACACGCATTCCCCATTGCAAATGGAGACTCTTTCAATTTTTTTCTTAGTTGCTTGGTGTTTAGCTTAGCTGTCCTTAGCTTGGAAACATTTTTTAGGTTCCTTAGTCTTCCATCTCTAAAGGAAGAGGTGAGTCGAGTCTCAGTGAGTCAAGTTTGGCATACATTTTTCTTTCTTTTATTTTTCTAATCTTTTGTATGGGTTTGTGCATATATAATATACTAATACTCGTTAATATACATAATATGAATATATAATTTTATTGTAAGGTTATATTGTAATTTTTAAATGTTTATATAAATACAATACATATTATAATTTTTGTAACTAAATATAATGAAAAACATCATACATAATCTCTCTCAAATCGAAAAGTACAAGTTGCTTTGTTATTTTTTTGGTTCTACTGAGGTTAAGTAGGGAAAGAGTCATTCCAATATTTTATTATTTCCTAGTGACATGTTATCGGGCTCCAAAAGTTTTTAGAGGTATACGATGAGATGTGGAAATATATCAAATTTATTTTTGGGCATTCCAGAGAATCAGTAGATCACAGAAAATAACATATTAACCAATTTGCTTCACTAAAAATGGAACTTGGAGACCAAATTTCTAAGCCTTCCCTAGCAATTATCGAATATTTTAATCTTCTGGTTATTAATTAACGACTTCAATTAATTAGATTTTGCGAATGAAATATAACAAAATTGCAAACATCTTTCAAAATAATCTCTTCAATATCTTTTTAGATATAAGTTGATATGAAGAATAAAGCCAAGTTTGGTGATTTATGTGTTCTTGTTTCATGACAGAAGCAACTAAGACCTCTAAACTATTTTTTTGAGTTGCATTCCCATGTAAGTTTTCCAGGCAAGTTTTACCATAGAATTAGAAACAGTCCTTCCTATTATTATATTGCGTGTCTAATGAACAGTTTACAAACTCCAATGCATATTTCAGTAGCCCAAAGTTTAGTATGCGGTATAAATTCCATAGGATTATGCCTCATTTCTTAGAATATTTCTTAGTACCTTAGCTCTTCACTATTTTTATCGAGCTCTTAGAATCTTTTTATTCCGCTAGAAATAAATGTCTACAGTTGAAACTCTAGATGCTTAGTCAATATGTATTTCCACGTAATAATTTATTGAAAATTATTTTATTTTATTTTATCCCCTTTTAATGGTGAATTTAATACAGTAATGGGAAACATAAAAAAGTAGACTGCAACCCTTATTTATAATAACCATATTTGTTAAAGAAAAATTCATTTTAGAGGCCGACTATGAATATTTTTTTCGCCAACCCAGGTTAAGTATAAATTTATTATAGAGGTTGTCTTAGATTATTAATGTTATTGATTATATAAATACTGTTGTTTCATTCGTAACCCTTAGTTGGCAGCATGGATTACATTTCAAATGTTGACTAACATGATTACAGGACATAAACAAGGACTTAATCACGTTAAAGATGTTTCAATTCGTAAATTTATATTCAACTGTATTACAATTTTTTTGTAATTGAACTCGTGGTTTTATGGAAAAATATAAGAATATGCGCAAAGGTCACATTTCAAAATGACATGAAAATATTAGGGAAATTATAGTCCAGGGAATTTTTTTGGAAATTAAAGAGTTAAAAGGAAATGTTGGTGAAGTGGAAAATAGATTTTACATAACTGAACTCACTAGTGCATCAACCTATTTAAATTACCATTGTTTGGTTGTCATTTTTAATTTGTACTATTGTCACTTTTTGTTCACGTCATGCATATAGGGAAATCAAGCGAATCATGTTTTAAGTATACATGGCAATGGTTTTTAGAATTGTGCATTCCTTTAAGATTTCAATACGAAAAATGTGAAGTCTGGTTTCTATATAATTATATCAAATACTTCAAATCTCTTAAGCACTTATGTAAGCTCAATTGACAGATGCATTTCATAATATTAACATATTATTCTATGATAATCTTGAAGGATTGGAACAATTGAAATGTGTAAGAACCAACATAAATTTCTTAGTGCTAAATCAAAACAAATTTTATATACTCTGATTTGTTTGTAGATTCATGGTTTCTAATGTGGTTGTAGATTCAATGATAGATATGTTTCTTTTTTTCATTTGCAGATGACATCATATTATTAGTCAATTTTTTTTTTGGCTGTTGAATCATATGACACACAAAGTTCTAATACTATTATAATTGTACTACATTTGCAGCTACATGTTATGAAATAAAAATAGATGTCATGTGCTCATTTCAACATCCATATTTAGTTGCAAATACATACAAATATAATAGTATTATAAATTCATATGCAACCTTATATGCCTACATTAAAGTTTCTTATCTTTATTTTGATGGCATTCAGAGCATTAATCTCATTAATGCTGAATAAGTATTTCTTATAGCAATTTCACATACACTTTTTGATGACGAATCATTATTGTTTGGGAAATGAAATATTAAGGAAGCTAGAGCGATTAAGAGTACACTCTCAAAATGTTGTGAGGCCTTAAGTCAGAACTTAAATGTGGTTAAATCTAAAATTTTCCTCTTCAATATGGGTCCCAAAGCCTCTAGAGTAATTCAATGGATATTTGGGTTCTTGGTAACTAAAACCCCTTGTAAGTACCTTGGAATTCCTTTCATTCAAGGTAAAACTAAGATTGCATTCTGGGATGGAGTCTTGTCCAGTTTTAAAGAAAGAATTGCTTAATGGAAAGCCAGATGACTCTCTTTGGCAGGCAAAATATTACTGGCAAAATCTATCCTTATCTCTATTCTCAAGTACATCATGACAATTATTTTTGCCCCTCTAGGGGTGATGAAGAATATAACAAAATCTGCCAGGAATTTTATCTAGAAAGGAAACTTGGATGAGAAGAAGAAGTTCCCTTTGGTGTCATGGAAATTTTTTTGTAAACCTATACATAAAGGGGGCTTAGGATTCCACAAAATTCTAGAAAGAAACCCAAGTCTTGGTGCTAAATTATCTTGGAAAATGTATGAGTGCCCACACAGTTTATGGGCTAAGTTATCGGTTCGGATTTGGATACAGAGTAGGGTTCGAGATTCGGGTTCAAAATTTGTTCAAATTTTTTTGGGGGTGGGTTCGGGTTTGTTTTGGGTTCATCCATACATAGATATATGTTTTTTGAAAGTGTGTGTGTGTGTGCAGCAGCAAATAAGTTCATACATCACTATGCTAATAGTAGAGCAACATAGCGCAATAAACCTCCATATCTATGTTTCAGTTCAATACGATATTAATTGCATCATTTAGCCATACATACAACATGATACACTTGCTTGGTCACATGCATGGAACATATTTTCAGACCAAGGGGAGAGTTTGTGAATCAAAGGAATCATCAAAAGATAAGTGCAGTTATCTAAATTTTTATTTTGCATTGGTTATAGGATTTCTAACCAAGCTAGATTAAAGGTTAAGATCCATATTATAAGCCCTGGATTCAAAGATATCATAGCCTTTTTAAAGAAATAGTTTGAGAATGAAAGTAATCATCAGAAGATAAGTGTAGTTATCTGAATTTTTGTTTTGCATTGGTTAGAGGAATTCTAACCAAGCTAGATCAAAAGTTAAGATTCATATTATAAGCCCTGGATTCAAAGATATCATAGCTTTAAAAAAAAAAACCTCTATAATCATCAATTTAGATTTCACCTATTGTGAGTTTGGATTTCCTCTATAAGAAAGTTTTCTTTTTCATTCACAAAGGCACAAATGACATATAAACCATCTTTTTTGGCCTTTGTAGTGTTCACTTTTAGGGTTGGAGGGTCGAATAGCCCAAATTAGGCAAAAACCACTTTATTGAAGTCAAAAAATATTGTTTTAAGGCGAAATTCAGCCCAGATTCAGTCACTGCACATCAAATTCTTCCAAATTCACTCCAAATTCCACCTGGATTTATTTGACAGAATTTGCTGCAAAATTGTGGCACTGCAGGTGAATTTGGGATGAATTTGACAAGGACCAGAATTTGTACATAATTGAACCAAACTTTGAGGGTTTTTAGAGTGAATTTGGTAACTTAGTTTATGGGCGAAGCTCATCAAAACCAAATACCTTCACTCGGATGACCTGGAAAGAATCTTCTTACTTACTAATCCTCCCTCAGGGTCAGTCATGTGGAACTTCATCGTAAAAGGAAGAGGTATCATCCTTCCCCATTTATCTTGGGTTATTAGCTTAGGAAATTAGGCTCTGTTCTGGCAAGCTTGATGGAATGGTTTTCCCCAATTATCCACTTATCTAAGTCTCATACAGGCTAAAATAATATTGGAACAACATTGGGGGGTGAAAGTAGTAGATTATTTCATCGTCATTGAAGGGAGAGACAAGTGGAAGGACCATTCTCTCTTACCTATTTCTGTAACTAAGAGACGAGAATTAGAGGGCATTCTCAAGAAGCAGTTCCTATCTATCAATGGTGCCTCAGACAGGCTAATTTGGACTAAAAGAAACTCAGGTAGATATTCAGTCAAAGAGGGTTATAAATCTTTAGTCATAAGAGATAATCCATCTAACCCTATCCTAAAGTTTTCCTGAAACAACACTATTTGTACAAAAATTGGTGTTTGTCTGTGGTTGGCCATCCAAGATAGGATTTATCTAGCACATGCCTCAAATGCCTTGGCATCTCAGGCACATTTCCATGTTTTCTATGTGGGAAGGATCTGGAAGATTCCAACAACCTCTTGGAAGGGTGTAAGTTTTCTGAAGAAATATGGAAAAGGACTTTGAACAAACTGGGGTGGCAAGGCCCCCTTCATACCACACTACATGGGATTCTACAGCAGTGATCTTTAACACATACCGAGATGTTCTTTTCAGTAATTTGGTGAGTAATTCTAGCTACAGTCATGTGGTACATATGGTGGGAGAGGAACAAGAGAGTTTTCAGAAAACATAAGGCATTGGTGGATCAGGTCTGCACACTGGTGGAGAAATATGTATTAGAAATGGTAAATGCACATGTCTCAAAGGTCAAGACTCTTTCATCTCCATTTTCATCCTCCGATAATACAATTGTAAACAAGTGGGAACTCATATATATTTTGTTCAAAGGGGTTCTTATTGTGAAAATGCCTAAACTACAAGCTAGGAAAGACATCAAATGGACCCCTCCTGATTCCCAATTCTACAAACTAAATTCTGATGGCGCATGTAAAGGGAACCCCAGGAAATTTTTTGTAGGTTTTTCGATTAGATGGGCGGATAAATCCATCTTGGTAGCTACTAACTGTAGGCTTCTAGATGGATCAAATAACATGTACGTGGCCAGGGCTATTCTATGTGGGGTTAGATTGGCCCTAAGATTAGGAATTAGAGACTTACATATTGAAAGAGACTCCCTTATGATTATATCTCCTTCTCTCTAGGCTATCATCATACACATTCTCATATTGTTAGAGGGAAGAAAATAGCGATGTTGACTGGCTTGCCACCTTGGGAAGAGATGGGGTTGAGGGGGATTAGGAATAAAAATTGATGTCAGTACACAAGAACAAATTTATGGATTTCCTTAAGGATGAATGTCAATTGTCACACGTGCTAGGGGCTTCATATGGCATAAAGAAGAGGTGTTCTATGATCAAAAGTCCCATATTACCATAGTTGTATGAAATAAGGATATATGTTAGGATATCCTAATATCACATAAGCTCAAATCTTTTCCTATGTCACGTTACTGCACCTTCAGAAACTGTGCGTGGCCTATGTTACTTTCCTGTGTGAGTGATGATGTATCCATATGATGTGGTAGTAGCCATGGAGTGAGAGTACACTTGGAAGGAAAAAATATAAAGTTCCTATTTCTCAAGGTAGTATAATTTACATGGTGAATATGCAAGATGGGTAGATTGGGCAGGTCACTAGAGCATGTCACATTAACTCGGTTGCCTTTTCAATTATTTCTAGTAAAGATAGACACTTATGCCATAATGGGCTATTAAGACCTCCTGTTCACCCCTACATTTGTAGTATTTTCATTTTCTAAAAGTGTGTTTATAGTGTCTTTGTTTAGTAACCATGGATTATCGATGCCTAAATCTGCATATTTCTTTACAAACAAAAGACTGGTAACACCCATTATTGGCCCCCTATTTGAGTAGACATATGAAGGTACCCTTTAAAGAAGTCTTGAGTGACATGTTGGAGGCGATAAGAAATATTATTGGTGACAATATCTTGCTACTTGACAGCCCTAGACATATTTTCCACTCATTGGTGGTCTCGGTTTTCTTATCGAATTAGTACAACATGATCTATGATGACAGGGTGTTCGTGAAAATGGAAAAATTTCTACTCAAGCAAGATTTTCTGACCGAGGATGAATTACATGTGGTTATTATGGGGTACTCTCTCAAGGGTTCGAATGCATGGATTAGAGGTCTTTTCCCTCAAACTCACCTGGAAAACAAAAAGTGAATAGTACTCTTGTATGACATGCTGAAGTTGGCACTAGAGGGAAGAGATATCCAACATCTTAGGACATATATAGTTAAATTTATCGATCTTCTACCCAGTGGCATCATCGTCAACACATTTCTTCTGTTAGATAACCTATCTATTATTCTTGTGTATGTGGAGAATACTGGTGTGGTCACCTCTTCCCCACCTTTCACTCCACAGTCATCCTCTGCAAATTCATCTGGGTCATACCAAAATAGGTGTGCTCCTAGAAAAGGCAAAGGTAAGAGGTGAGGTCCCTCATTTTCAAATTGACAGTTTTTTTAAGGTGTCTCAACGACGATTGTAATCAGTGTTTGCAAATTGGTGATAGATGGAAGCATTATGGTAATATTATTTGTGCCAACTGGGATGTCTATTCAGCCATTCTCATCTTGTATGGCTGCACTACTTTTTTTATGTGTAACTTTTACATTTTTTAGTTGTTAGGTTTAAAAAAATTCTAGTTGTAATGCTAGTCCGACTGGGCTATTTTGTAATAATCAAGATATTATTTAGGGGCTAGGATGGGGGGTTTTCTTCCCCACTTCTTTCCCCCTTGAGCTCATTTGGAAACAGTGCAATAATTATATTAATCAATATAGCGGCTCTGCCATTTTGCCAAAAATAAAGCATTTCTGATATGTAGTCTATTATTTTCTTTTCCCTCACGCTATGCAGTGTTTCCTCAGCTTTCTATATTTTGCCCTTTTTCTAACTATATTTGCAATATTTTAAAATTTATCACTCACTTCCTGCCTCAATTTGCTACAAATTCATAATGAATGTATTTTTTGTGGGGTTTGCATATTTTCCAAGTACTTGTATGTTGTGCCCTCTTGTTTTAGCACAACTAACTTTAGATCTTATGTATATTAAAATCTATGGATATATTTTTTATTTGAGGCAGTCAAAACTTGTATTTTTAAATTGAAGTCAGATACAGACAACAATTACAAAACATTTACCACTCTTTTATGGCTAAAATTCATATCTCAAATAATACAGGTATTGAGAATGGCTTCAGACTCTTAAATCATTGTAGGGAATATAATGGCCAACTCCAAGGTTAAACATATTCTTTATTTCATCTCCTTTAATTTTCATGCTCTAAATACTAAATCACATAGCGATTATACTCAATAAAAACAAATAGAACTTAAATTTCTTTTTCGATAGACTATAAAAGTCTTTTAAGATAAAATCACATAATGAATTACAACATCTTTCTATTTTTTGCTTATGTAGATTGCATCACCTCCGTATATTGAAATTTTTATTTTTCTGGCATGTGGGATTAAGTAGCTGTCTTTTCCATATAAGGTTTTAGTGTTCATACTTATCCTATTAATGAGTGAATCATGATTTTATGGATCTTATTTATTTGGTATATTTTCAACCTAAGCTAGAAATATTTTTTGGAAAGGAGGGATCATAGAGGTGTATTGTTATATGGTTGACTTATATGTGCATGAAAATTGTGTAATTATTTTTCTCAATCCCATATCAAGACCCCATAGAAATGTGGCTGAACGAGGAATATCATACATAGGACCATAATGTTTTCATGTTTGAGATGGATTTTTTCCTCCTCTAGTTATATTTTCAAGCTTATGATATGTAAACTAGTCCCTATTAAGAACTATATATCACTATGAAATACATGTTTCTCAACATGCTCAGGATCCCTCTGAGTGTCATAATATGAATCATATGATGTGATTACTTCGAGATAAATTTTGGACCCTTTTATATAAAAAAAAATCAATATTCCTCCTTTTTTTAATTCTTTAATTTTCACTAAGTCAATATAACCATTGACTGTAAATCTATAAATCTTAACCATTTAGAAGAGTGGAGCTTATTTAATGAAAGTAGTGTGATAGTTTCATCTTTAACCATGACGAAAAGATTGTATTCATAAGTTTTTAATTGGTTATTAAATTATCTTTCTCTTCACATATATTGGAAGAGATAAACCTGAAGTAATGTTTGGAATAAAATTTTCTACACATCACCATCAAATAGAGACAATTTTTTTTCAAAATATAGTGACCAAACTAGCACTATACTTGAATATAGTGGCTAAAAATTTTCAACTATACATTCCAAGATATATTGTGTTCTTTCAGCTCCATGAAAAAACTTATGTCAAGTTTACATTTTCCTTCTCATCTTACTGTACCTCAAGGTATAATTTATACCCTCCTACAATGTAATCTACATTGTAAGAATTTTTTTCTCTCTGCTAAAGTTCAAATTTCAAAGTTATTGGTTTAAAATTCAATGGTTTACCACTTTAATAGTTTATAGTATCTTTTATTTCTACTTCCATTGTCTTCTATACTTATTCAAGAACATTAATAATGTTTTTTCGTTGCTATAGGAATTTTAGCTTTGTTGTGCTCAAACATGAAAAAATCTAACAATTTTGATAAATATGCTCAAGTGAAGGTCATTTTTTTCTTTTCTTTCTATTTTGCATGCTTAAATCTTAAGTTTAAAGAAAGCTCTATGATTTTCTTATGCATTATAATCATGATGACTTCTAATGCTTCTTTCCATGCTTTATCTTTTTCATTTTTTCCTACAAAAGTAGGTAAATGATATTTCACAGTCTTATTTCTAAGGCATTCTTCTAAAATTTCCTTCTTATGATGTTGTTTGATAAATTCCAACCTATGCAAAAAAATTTAGGAACACTAATAATTCATTTTCACATGCTATTCTTCCTAGATTATGAAGTTAGTCCTCATATTTTATTATTGACAAGAAGTTATCTGTATCCACAATGTAATAAAATATTCTATTTGTCTTATAATATTACCAGACCAAAACATCATTCTAATGCTTTAAAATCACATGATTGTATGCTCTAAAAATGAAAAACCTTTGAAACTATTTTTACAACTACCAAAAATGCATATTTTATATCGATCTATTGAGTTCTAATATAAAAGTATTTTACCTATTTTTTTTTTCTTGCAAGTTTTTTTATTGTTTCATTTGATCTTAACTTTAAAAGGATTACAATTTATGTAGGAAATTTGATGCTTTGCATCTCTTGTATTTTATTTGTGTGTCTGTTGGAAGGCTAGAAGGCCATAACAAGATACATGGTATAATTATTCTTTAAAGGGCACTAGCTCAATGGATGAGCACTATCTTTACAAGTAGGAGGATGGTGGTTTGATTCCAACATTCCCTAATATGACTAAATTAATAACTAAATGTATGAATATAATAATGAATAAATATATGAATAAATTAAGGACAAAGTATATGACTAAATTAATGACTAAATATACAACTAAATCAATGACTAAATCAACGACCAAATCAATGACTAAATCAATGACCAAAAGAATGACTGCAATCAATGACTAAATAAATGACTAAAATAGTTTAGTCATAAATTTACTCATGTTATAAATGATTGCAAATAAACTACTAATATTCATGTGACTAATTGTACTCATTTACATGCAATTTTTCATAGTTTATTTAGTTGTATATTGTTGTTTTTGTACTAATGTTCACAAACCCCTCCATGGAATCTATTTGAATCATAAATCAGACCCTAAGATCAAATTAAAATACTCAAACTTAGATTTAAACCAATAAGTAGAAAGAGAATTCAAGCATGTAACTCTACTTGGGTGAATGAAGGAAATAACAATAACTTGAGCAATACACCACCAAATGCCACAAAATTTTTGAGGAAGGAAGTATTTGGTTACGAAAACACATTGATAAGATTCTCACAAAAAGATATTTTCTCAAATCCCCTCCATAAACCCAATTCAAGTATTCCATGAGTTTTTCTAAAAAACCATTAACAAAAAATGAAATTTTTTTTATATAAAAGCATAAAGAACTCATAAACGAGGATGTGTTTTTATATATATATTAAAAGACTCCATTAAAAATTATAAAAACATGAAGGTTTGATACATGGCTTAGAGTGGGCAAGGAAAAGGAATGTCAAGTGTTTGAGAGCATTTGGAGATAGTGAATTGGTGGTCAATCAGGTGAGAGGTTTGCATGATGTTAAAAATTGTCTTCTAAAACTATATAAGGCAAGAGTATCAGATATATTAGAAGCTTTTTATGTATTCAACCTGATCTTTGTACCTAAAAGTAAAAATCAACATGCTGATAGGTTAGCTGCTATTGGTGCTCAAGTCACAATTCCTAAAAATAAAGATGTAATTACTGATTAATTTTCATTTTAAAATTATGGTTAGGCCATCCATTCTGGATAATGATGTTAACTGGTAGGTTTTTAATACCAATTAGTAGATCATTATGAGGATTTGGAGGCTTCTATGGATAAACTTCTAAAGGTTGGTAAATTCAACTCTCCTCAAGATAAAGAGCTTATTATTGCTTTGTTAAAAGAATTCAATAATGTCTTTGCTTTGGATTATGCTGATTTGAAAGGTTTTGACCCTCAATTGACCCAACACACTATTGAATTATAGCCCAACTCCAAGCCAATCACGCAATGACAAAGGCCAATTAACCCCAAATTAGAGCCCCTAATCCTTAAAGAGCTCAATAAACTTCTTGATAGTGGTATAATATTCCCCTTTAAACATACCTCTTGGGTTTCAAGTTTAGTTCATGTAAGGAAGAAAAATGGGGAGATTAGACTATGTTCTTGGCCAAACAATCATCTCAAAAACACATAGCATTGGAATACTACTTTAGAATTGGACTCCCTAAATGGCTGCTAAGTAGATTATTTAGACTCATTTAATTATCGACCAAGGACGTAAACTTGAAATGGTGTTTGCAAAGTATATGCTTCAAACCTCCTTGATTCTCATTGCTAAACCTATGGAATTGAAATATATTAAGCTTCAGGGATCTATACTATCTCAATTGAATGCAATTATGCTAAGAATATAGTAATCACGAGTAGGGGTTACTATGCTCACCTATGCTGCAGGAACAATGCACCAGTTCTATTACTAGTGGCTGCAGGAACAACAGAGCTCTACTTACTTCTTAATGAGAAAGGAAATAACTTCTAATATAATAAAATTATTTACTCACCAAGTGGACCCCCTTGGATGACTGAATAGAAATGCAATAAAGATAAGAGACTAAAACTCAAATTATGCACTCTATTCATTCATGGAGGAAATGTACTTGGAAAATAAACAGTGCTACAATGTCAAATTCTATTCCAGAAATTATATAAATTAACTCTTCTGTGGAACTATAGAATTCCACTTATTTAAGGACAAACTACACTACTACCTAAATCTAGGATCACTCCATTAATGAGGATCACTAATGGATACATCGTTCTCATAACAGAAATCTCAAACAGCAATAGTAGGTCTTCAAATTCTTCCCAAAATATAGCATGCAGTGGTTCTAGATCTGTGCCTGGTGTCTCCTCAGGAACTGAGCTGACTCATTCCTCCATGAGAGTTCTATGACATGCCCATCTTCAACTGCTTTACTTAATTCCTTGCTTAATGGTGGTGCTTCTGAAGGTAACAGTTATTTTTTACCCTTTCAACGCCATGATGGAATCCTATAATGTGCCAAGACTTGACTCCTACAAAATGGTTAGCATACATAACTTCTGACGGATAAATATATTTTATCATTAAATACTAAGAAAGAAGTGTGAGATTTCATTTAATATTCTTGCACAACATTCAGCTACAAAAAGGATACTACCAATAAACATAGCATAGGGAAAAGGACTATCTATTCAACATGCAATCACTTACATCCTGCAACTTCTATCCATCAGTTCCAAGAAAAATACATTATGTTTTTACCATCCATTTTACCTACTTATGTCCTTAAATATAAAATATATTAAAACCATAAGTTTAAAGTTTTCTGCTTTGAAAACAAAATGCTGAAAAAGGTAAGTAAACACATGGAAAAGATGGCCTTTTGAGAGGCTCAACATTCCCCCCAACTGCACTATTGTTGTTCCCCAACAATCATGAAATTACGGATCCTGGCCCTAAGCCTCAGGTCACTGGCGGTCTTCTCTCCTGGTTCATCAACAACATGATTGAAGTATCCATGGTCATTCCGAAGTCTATCCCACCTCTATCTTTCCTTAACCATATCATGCTCATCTACATTCTCATTTACTGGTAGAAAAGGCTATAGGAATATTGAAGGTTGAAACCTTAAGGGCATCCAATAATGTAGCTGTGTGCAACCTAGCATTATAAACCATGGGACACAGTGAGTAGCAAGAGTTAAATTTTGTGGAGAATGGGGCTCCCTAATTTTTAAGTCATGGGGCATCCTTATCCACCGCTGCCTACAAGCTGCAATCATGGCCTCAACATCTTGTGAAGAATTTTGTTCCCAATGTGCATAACCCTATTCTCTGATTGGAAGAACCTTGCAAGACCCACTAGGGTTCACTATGAGATCCAATCAAGGAATGTCCGCATAGAGATAAGAACTTCAATCCTCATCAAAAGGGGTGTGTCTATCTGACTACTTTGATATGGGAGAACCTGATGCTCTCTGCTGATCTCATTCTGAATCCAGGACATAACTGCCCTCAAATGCACATCTCCTATGTAAAGAAGTGAATTACATTCTCTATTGTTAGGCATAGCTAGATTGTGTAGATATAACTCACATAACAGATTCTTGATGGGCATAGGTGCTGACCAGAAGGCATCATATAATTCATGAGGTGTAGCAATTGAAGGATTTAATCCCTCAACAATCCTTTTCAATTGAAAGTTAACAAATTGTTCCTTAAGGAACAATGCATAAACTAGAGAAGGTGACCTACATGCCATTGCTGTAGGAATCAATTTAGTGATATTCTCAATTCTCCTCTCCAATATTGCAATTTGATTTGTTTTCTGCTCAAGATGAAAAGCCTGCTCCTCAATTATCCATTTTAATTTCTCTATCTCTAGTTCCCATTGTGTCTTTTCCCAGGTTATATTTTGGTACAAACTCAATCCTATTGCTAATAGTGTGGATAAATATGAGGGTGGCATGGTTCCTTGCTGAAGAACATTAATCAACTAAGATGCAGTTTGAGGGATCTTTACTTCTTCTACATTAGTGAAAGTAGCCCCTTTCCCCTTGTCACAAGTGACAAGGGTTTTTATCAAATCATTCACTGCAGGAAATTCATCAGGAGGAAGATTCTCTAAACTATCATCAAAATCTTGAGCAGAATTATTGCAAAATACCTCTATTTCTAAAGAATCCTTATCACTATCCACAAGGATGAATTCAACTTGTGTACCAGCTACAACTTCATCATCCATAATGTGGGCTAGGGTATCACTATCTGCTCTATTTGAAACCATTTCCTCTAAAGAGGAATTTTCTACAGATTCAGAGGATTCAACATTTATAATTGAATCAGGGGTTTTTCTTGCTTTACTAGCACTAGAAAAAGTCTAGCACTATTCCTCATAGGGGTTTGAAAAGAGCTCATAGGTTCCTTGCATTTATTTTTGGTGGAGGACACCTCCCCTGTAATGGCTATAAGAGGTTCTTCTGGTGTAGCCTCCTTGGAAGAAGGCAAGGGTTCCTCGAGCATCTTATTCATATTTTGATTATCAACAGGCTATTGTTCTAGATTCATTTCCTCTCTATCTATGGTTTTATCCTTTCCCTTTACAATAGTAGACCTAGTTTCTTCAGACGATGAAGTGTTAGGAGCGGCAGCAGCTTCTCTAGTTTTTCTTTCTTTTCTATCAGAAATAGGAGTGTTATCATTACAGGCTCTTTTCCTATATAGGGTAGGTCTAGAAGAGGATGCTTCAAGAATGGGTTCTATTTTATGGATTACTTCACGAAGCCCCATTGCCGTGTTAACCCTACTACCTACACCCTAGCCTCTCGGACCAACCACCCTAGGTGCTAAATCTTCCATAGCCAAGAATTCCTCCCAAGTCCCAATTATATGTTTAATTAACTCCATTTATACAACTAACTTAATTAAATAGTAATGAGAAATAGATTGCACTTTTCCTAACTTAACAAGAGATGCCTACTTTTTCACAATATTAAAAAGAAAACTAGGCAAGTTTACTGGCTGATTTTCATTGGGGAGGGCGCTTAGAATATTGAAATGCAGTCCATGCAGGTACTTGTAACATCCCTCACAGGTGAATTAGGATATTATAAATGTGGCCAGTTGTAAAAACTCCATGGGTAATGATGTTATTGAAGTGCCCTGCTTCTTATCAATCGCAAACTTTGGGTCACTATGCAGGGTAAATTGTGCCCTAGCCGAGCACAAGTCAATATCCTTTGTCCACTTTTCCCCTTCCTGTGGAAACTTTGTAACCTCTGCCATGATATCTTTTGAAAATTCAATCCTCAGACCTTTCACTACTCCAAACATTCTTCAAAGTATTCAGAAATTGAAAATCAATTTCATCATCGAAGCCATTAAGGCTTAAGCAGTAATCAAGCCATCCCCATTTCTGAAACAACTCACAGGCAACTGGGTCCCCAAGTAACACTTCATGATCCATTGGCTTGTGCCTCTAAAGGTCTCCACCCATTGTAAATAATAAATAAAATAGCTCTGTAGGATATGCTCAGTTGCTACAGAAATTTTAAAAAAAAGGAGGCCTTCCTACAGACGCAAGATGTTTTTGTTTTTCTTTCTAAGAAAAACTGAAGTACAGGATAGCTTTTAATTCTAAGCAAGCAAGAATTATTTCAAATGATTTTCATAAATTCATTCATGCGTGTTAAGTTTCACCACCCAAACACGTCACAAAAATGTCAATATTAATTGAACCTTACTTTAATTTGCTTTTAATTCAATCTTTTAAATCATGATGACTTAACCAATGAAGGATAGATAATCTCCCACATGGCGGCGGTCATCATGAAAAGACAAGAAAGAAATAATTTTTTTTCCTTTTCACTTGCTAAAATCAATTTGGAAGTATTGAAACAAGCATGAATTAAAAATAACCGCTTCCCCTCAACTAAGTATAAGTCATGGGTCCCACCAGGCCGTTTCATGCAAGAATAGAAAAATAAAAGTACACTCATTTCAAAACAATAAATGAATAAAATAAGTTATGTGCAAAAGTATGTGTTATGAACCTGAGGTGCTTTGGGAAGAGTGTAATGGTAGGTGAGATGCATTGATGGAGTGATGTAGTGGTGTAGACACATGGAAGAGAGAAAGGTGATGCAAATTTTTATTACAAAGAAAGAAAATCATGGAAGTGAAATGTTTATTATGGAAGCTGGAATAAAATCACAGCTTGGCAGAAAGCTGGGTGGAAGACCCAGATGCTTCTACTATAGGAAGGGCATTGTTCAAGTTCTGCTAGAACTATTGTAGGAAGTCCTGATGACTCTTAGGCTTGTGATATATCTTTAGATGCTGCCCATTGACAAGGAGTTTGAATCTTATAGGATCAATTATAGAGAGTTGAATGACACCATTATCAAATACTAAGACTATCTCATAGGGCCCTAACCAACAGGTTTGAAATTTTCCAAGAGTATGCTGATATCTTGAATCATAAAGAAATACCCAATCGCCAATGGAAATTTTTTTTTATCTTTTATGAATCTATCGTGCTACTTCTTTCGCTACTTTTGAATTAGTTCTGTGTTATGAAGTGCAGATTTCTTTTATTCATCCAATCCATTGAGCTTCAAGAGCCTATCCTCTTGTTCTTTGTTTAGGTTAATATCCAATTCCAATGTCGTCCTGAGAGTCTTATGGTAAAACTCAATAGGCATGGATGCAGATTTCCCGTAGACCAACTCAAAAGGAGTGAATCTAGTAGTTGTTTTCCAAGTTGTGTGGTAAGCCCAGGTGACTTCAAGAAGTCGAGTAGCCCAATCCTTTTTGTGAATGGAAACTGTTTTGGTTTGAATGTCCTCTATCTCCTTGTTTATGATCTCATCCTATCCATTGGCCCGAGGATGGTATGGTGAAGATTTGCCATGCCTCACTGTGTACTCTTTCATCAATTCAACAATAAGGTTAGAGGTGAACTGTGCCCCTTGACCTGTTACTATTTCTCGGGACACTCCAAACCTAGTAAAAATAAACTCATACAAAAGCTCTATTACCTTATGGTCCCGTGCATGCTTCATTGCTTTTGCTTCAACCCATTTTGTGGTATAATCAGTGCATACTAAGATATAAGACTTACCATGTGAAGATGGCTCAATGGGGCTGACAAAGTTGATGCCCCACTTGTCAAATGGTGTTACCACCACCAGAGGCTATAGTGGCATTTCATTAGTCTTCATGGGACATCCCATCCTTTAGCATCGGTCATAGTGTTGAGCATTCTTAGATGCATCTTTATGTAATGTAGGCCAATAATAACCGGTTCTCAATACCTTGTATGCTATTCTTTTTCCATAAAAATGGCCACCACATGGATCATCATGACATGCCCTAAGGATATCATAGGTCTCATCTTTGCGAATACATTTGCGGTTGACTTGATCAGGACCTGTGTAGAACATAATTCCAGATATCCATGAAAAGTTGAAACTTTTCTCAGCCAGCAGCCATCATTCACGAGGTGAGAAATGAGGTGGTGCTCATCCTATAGAAAGGTAGTTTGCGATGTTAGCATACCATAGATTGTAAGTTGCAAGAGAGAATAGGTGCTCATCTGGGAAGCTGTCATCAATTATTGCAGGATCATCAGCAACTTGTAATCTAGAGAGAAAATCAGCAACGACATTAGCTTTTCCTAGTTTATCAATGATATTTATATCAAACTCCTGCAGGAGGAGTAACCACCTGTCTAATCTACTAGAAATGGCTGGTTTATTCATCAAGTATTTGATCGCTGAGTGATCAGTATAAAAAAATACTTCATAACCGGTTATGTAATGTCTAAATTTACTTAATGCATAGATTACAGCAAGGAGTTCCTTCTCAATACCAGTATAATTTAGTTCTGCACCTTACACATTTTTTGCTGATGTAATAAATGGCGTGCTCAACAATTCCTTCTTTTTGACCCAGCACTACCCCAATTGCATAGTCAGATGCATCTATGTGGATATGAAAGGGCAGCTTCAAGTCTGGTCCTCTAAGAATAGGTGTCTTTGTCAACACATCCTTCAACTACTGGAATGATGACTTAGAGTCTGTTGTCCATTCAAATTCTGCTTCTTTCTTCAATAGATTATATAATGAGTGGCAAGTTGGCTAAAGTTCTTGATAAATCTCCTGTAGCAACCGGCATGACAAAGAAAACTCTAGACATCCTTCTGCTTTGCTGGGGTTGGGAGTGTGACGATAACTGTAATCTTTGTAGGATTAATTTGGATATGAAAGGATGAGAGGTAATGCCCTAAGAGAACTCCCTCCTCCATCATCATGTAACACTTCTCACTATTAAGTGAGAGATTGTAGTCTTGACATCTTTGAAGAAATTTTTCCAAATTAGCATAAGCCTCTTCGAATGTAGTTCCATATGCAGTAAAATCATCCATGTATATTTCAACACAGTCAGCAACAATGTCAGAAAAAATGCTTAGCACTACCCTCTGGAAAGTAGCAGGTGCATTACATAACCCAAATGGTAAGACAGAAAAAGGAAATGTTCCCCATGGATAGGTGAACGTTGTTTTATCCTGGTCTTCTAGTGATATTTGGATATGGTTGTAGCCACTGAAACCATCCAAGAATGAAATATACTTTTTTCCAGCAAGGTTGTCAAGTACTTGGTCAATAAAGGGAAATAGAAAGTGATCCTTCTTGGTTGCTTTATTAAGCTCCCTATAGTCCACACAAACTCTCCATTTGCCACCTTTCTTGGGGATGATTACAAGAGGGGAGACCCACTAACTGTAAGAAATGGGATATATGAAGCCACCTTGGAGAAGATTTTGCAATTTAGCCTTTACTACATCTCTTAATGTAGGGTTTATTTTTCTTTGAGGTTGCCTAATAGGTCTGGAATCAGGACTAATATAAATCTTATGGCTACACACTTTTTTGTCAATCCCCTTCATGTCACTATAGTCCCATGCAAAAGTTGGACAAGGCTAGACATCTGAGATTCAGTGAGATTCTTATTGACATTCAATTCCCTACCTGAGGAAATCTGCACTTTTTTAACTTTATCCAACATAAGAACTTCTACAAAAGAAGGTGACTTTATTTCATGGGGTAATAAAGTATGGAGATAATCAGGTGCTACAGGAAACTTGGATGAAGACTTCTGGGGAAATATGGTTTGTACAGAATAGTTAGAGTCATGACATGAGGGTTCTCCAGAGCCATACTGATTTGTAAGGATTTCTACTAGTATGTCACCCTCCTCCTATGAGACCATGAATGAATTTATACCAATAACCATAAGTTGTTATACTGAATTGGCTTCAAGGGGGGCATCTCCTAGATCTGGCCATACAACTTTGTCAAGTTAAGCTTGAGGTTTGGCTGGAGAATACAGGGTTAATTTCTTAGGATTAATACCATCAGATATTTCATTTTCCCTAAGCGACATGCAATGTAAGCATCTGTTGTGGCTAACCAAGGCCTTCCTAGGATTAATGGATACCCTCCTAGTGTGGCTTTTGAAGATAGGATGATGAAATCTTAGAGTTAGTCTAAGCAATCTAGTGTGACAACAATATCCTCTACCATACCATCTAGTTTGATAGTTGAATTATCAGCTAACTGGAGAATAGTGGGTGTTTCCCTCAACACAATGATACTAAGTCTTAACAACACATCCATAGTCATAAAATTAATAGAGGCTCATAGATCAACCAAGACATTCTATATTTGTGGACCATTAATGTGAATGGTAACCACTAGACTCCCTGGATAAGAGTATTTAGGCATCAAGGTTTTACTAAGCATGAGATCAAAAAGTTGTCCAAGAACATGGACAGTATCAGGATCTTTCTTCTTGCTACCATGGTGCTTGATACAAACTTCCTTGATAGCTTTATTATAGATTGGAATTTCCTTGAGGGCATCTAATAATGGTATTTGGACAGTCATTTTCTTCAGTTGGTCAATCAGGTCATTTGCAATAATATTCTCTTTACGGGATACTGAAGGTTGGGCCCATCTCTACAGAAAAGGTGGGATTTTCTCAACTGGAATAGGTGGTGCAATAGGTGGGACAAAAGTATTTTGATTGTCAGAAGCTTCCTCTGTATTAGAAACATCAGTTATTATGGCTGCTCTTGGTGTAGGCAATGTGGTCCCTGATCTTAGGTGGATATCATTCACTTGTAGTGAATAGGCTTGTTGCTTGTTATTTGGATTTGGTTATGCAAGCAGTTGTGGTTTCTGAGGACTATTATTGGCTAAAGGAGGCAGTGGAATAATAGCTTGTTGCTGAGGTGGAGGAAAAATAGCTTTCTATTGATTAGGCTGATTGGGTCCCCACTGAGGTTGTTGTTGCCAGTTAGCATGTGGTTTCCATTGGTTATTCTGTTGCGATTATTAGTATGAATTGAATTGTTGTTGATATGGGTTAAACTAAGGTTGAAAGTTCTGGTTGTACTGTGGCTACTAAAAATTCTAGTTATACTATGGATGCTATTTGGGCCAGTGATTATTCCAATTCTATCCTTGAGGGAAAGAATTATGGGGGTTTTGGTTCTGCCACTGATTACTATTATTATTATAACCAAAATGATTTAAGGGGTCTTGAGGCATACTTTGTATCTGAGCTCATGGTCACCTTTGAGCCACGTAAAAGACTTCTCCATTCTCCTCATCTATTGCTTTGAACTCGGTGGGAATTGAAGTAGTGTCCATGGATGCAACATTTTTGCACTTACAGTTTCTTTTCTTCTCCCTGCAGTGGGAGCAGAATTCAGCTAGCATAGCGTCTGTGTCCTCTTTCTTCCTTCGGGCTTGCATGGCGTCTAGCTGAGTGGCCATGTCATTGATAATGTCCTTCTTGATTTCAGACATGAGGTTGGATAGTTCTATCTTAGACACTCTAGAGCCATTTGTCTTTTGAGGTAGGTCCATTAATCCTCTTCCTTTTTTTATTGTATCCCTTGAGTAATTCATACATATGGTCTTGATCTCCGCACTATTTTTCTATGTGATATCACCACCAGCCATAAGGTCCAAGGCTTCTATGCTTCCTTCATTGACACCTTCGAGGAACAGATGTTTCTATGATTCCTCATTCAACTGGTGTTGAGAATTGCACTGCAAGTTATACATAAACCTAGAAACATAATCTTCCAAGGTTTCATCTTCTTTCTATGACATCTTGAAGATGTCATCTCCTTTTAAATCTCACCCTCTACAGTATTCTTTGTATTTTGCAAGAAACATGTTGCTCATGGCATTCCAATTTGCTACGGAATTAGCTCCAAGGCTCATGAACCACCTTAGAGCGGCCTCTTTAAGAGTTGAAAAAAATAACTTCATCTTGTGGGCATCAGTTGTGTAGTCGTAGCTCTTACAGAGGATATCAAACTCAAAGAGGAAGGTCTCTGGATCTTCAGTGATATGTTCATAGAATTGTTCTTCAGGTTTTGATTACCTTGTTGAGGAGGAATTGGGAAGGGAAAGGTAGGCTGAGCCATCCTTAGAGGGGGGGCCTGGTTGCTGTTGTGGTGGTGGCTAGTATATAATAAGAGCTAATGGGTTGTCATGATACTCACGCTCATCAAAAAGGACTTCTAAATTTAGCAATTCTTCGGAGGATGAGGGTGATGAAATTTCTCCTTGGGCGTCTGCAAATGGATTTTCAAATAGGTCTTCTTCTTCACTATCTACTTGGGGTTATTAAGGCTCAGGGTTAAAAAGATCAAATGGTTCAGCCTGGTATTGATGAGGAAGGAATCTTTCATGAGGATCTCTTCTTCTATGCATAAAATGCTTGCTTCAAATTAAATCCTAGATTATAAAAATTGGAATCATGAACACCAAAGTGGGCTTGAACTAACACCATCCCCGACAGCGGTGCCAAAAATTCTTGGCCAAACAATCATCTTATAAATGCATAGAATTGGATTGCTACTTCAGGATTGGACACCCTAAATGGATTCTAAGTAGATTATTTAGTCTCATTTAATTATCGACCAGGGACGTAAACTTGGAATGGTGTTTGCAAAGTATATGCTTCAAACCTCCTTGATTCTCATTGCTAAACCTATGGAATTGAAATACATTATGCTTCAGGTATCTATACTATCTCAATTGAATGCAATTATGCTAAGAAAATAGTAATCATGAGTAGGGGTTACTATGCTCGCCTATGCTGCAAGAACAGTGCACCAGTTTTGTTACTAGTGGTTGCAAGAATAGCAGAGTTCTATTTACTGCTTAATGAGCAAGGAAATAACTTCTAATCTAATAAAATGATTCACTCACCAAGAAGGCCCCCTTGGATGAGTGAATAGAAATGCAATAAAGATAAGAGACTAAAACTCAAATTATGCACTCTACTCATTCATCGAGGAAATGTACTTGGAAAATAAATAGTGCTACAACGTAAAATTCTATTCCAGAAATTATATCAATTAACTCTTCCGTGGAACTATAGAATTCCACTTATTTAAGGAGGAACTACACTACTACCTAAATCTAGGATCACTCCATTAATGAGGATCACTAATGGATACATTTTGCTTATAAAAGAAAAATTGAACAACAATAGTAGGTCTTCAAGTTCTTCCCAGAATATAGCATGTAGTGGTTCTAGATCTACGTGCGGTGTCTCCTTAGGAACTGAACTCAATCGTTCCTCCATGAGAGTTTTGCGACACACCCATCTTCAACTGCTTTACTTAATTCCTTGCTTTATGCTGGCACTTTTGAAGGTAATGGTTGTTTTTGACCCTTTCAATGCCATTCTGGAATCCTTGAATGTGCCAAGACTTGAGTCCTACAAAATGGTTAGCATACATAACTTCTGACGCATAAATATATTTTATCATTTAGTACTAAGAAAGAAGTGTGAGAATTCATTCAATATTGTTGCATAGCATTTGGCTATAGGAAGGAGACTACCCATAAACATAGCATAGGGAAAAGGACTATCTATTCAACATGCAATCACTTACATCTTGCAACTTATATCCATTAGTTCCAAGAAAAATACATTATGTTTTTACCATCCATTTTACCTACTTATGTCCTTACATATAAAATATATAAAAACCATAAGTTTAAAGTTTTCTGCTTTGAAAACAAAATGTTGAAAAAGGTAAGTAAACACAAGCAAAAAGATGGCATTTTGAGAGGCTCATCACTATGTGTGGATTTTAGAGACCTTAATAGGGCATATCTGAATGATAGGCATCCTCTTCCATCAATGGAACAAATATTGCAGTATATTTCTGGTTCTAAAAATTTTTGACTTGTAGATGGTTATTTTTGTTACAATCAAGTGTTAGTATAAAGGGAGGATCAGTTTAAAACAACTTTCACTACTAAATGGAGAACAATGGCATATAGAAGAATGCCATTTGGTTTATCAAATGTATATGCTACATTTCATAAAGCTATGGACATGGATTTTAAAATTTATATATATAAATTTTTCTTATTTTATCTGGATGATGTCACTATTTACAACAACATTATAGATCAGCATATAGGCCATTTAAGGCAGGTGCTTCAGAGATGTAGAGATTTTGGAATCTCTCTAAATCCTAAAAAATTAGTTTTTGCAGTCTATGAGGGTAAAATTTTAGGGTATCAAGTTTCAAAAGAAGGTAAAATAATAGATCCTGAAAGAATCCATGCAATTATTGATCTATCTCTTCCAAAACACAAGAAAGGATTGCAAATCTTTATTGGCAGAAATAACTTTGGTAGACGCTTCATCCCAAACATTGCCAATTTGTTAAAACCCTTAACTGCAATGTAGAAGAAAAATGTGCCTTTCAGCTGGACTAAAGAAGGAAAATCAAGTTTTAAACAAATTAAAAAGGCCCTTTCATCAGCTCATACATTAGCTAACCTTGATTTTTCTGAAGATTTCATCTTATATGCTTATGGAGGATATGTCATTGTTTTTGGTATGTTAGTGCAAAAGAATGATGACAATCTAGAATAGTTGGTTTCCTTTTCCAGCAAAGGGATGGATGACTATGAACAAAGGTATAGTTTTGTTGAAAAATATGTACTTTCTATTATGAAATCTTTGCAAAAGTTTAAACCTTTGGTTGCTAGAAACAAAGTTCATTTGATTTTAGCTCATCCTAGCATAAAAGAGTTCATGTTAAACAAAGATGTAAATGAGAAAAGAGAAGGATGGATCACCAGATTTATGGAATATGACGTGCATATCCATGTAACTAAGCTAGTTAGAGGAAACGGTTTGTGTGCAGAAATGGCAGAAAAGGAAGGAGATGTTGAAAGTAATGAAGAGTTTATCTAAGTTTGGGATAGTCTCATACCTAATCACCAAACAGCAGCTTGGTTGACTGATATGAGAACATTTTTACAAACTAGACAATGTCCACCTGATCTTGATAAGGTTAAGAGGAGGTATTTCAGATTACAATCTGTTCCCTATGTTTTAATTAATGAAATTCTTTATAGGAATTTTTTTTCTAGAATGTTGTTGAAATGTATTTATGTTGCTGATCAAAAAAAATATTATATGAATTTCATGATGGATCATGTGGAGGGAACTTTAACCCTAAGAATATAGCTTGGAAGATCTTGAGAGAATATTATTACTCGCCTGATTTTTTTAAGGATGCCCACTCTTGGGCAAGAAAGTGTCTTAAATGTGCTCTTTTTGGAGGAAAAAAAAGGCTAGCAACATTGCCATTGAAGCCTTTTATCGTTGAACAACCATTCATCAAGTTCGGAGTAGACTTCATAGGTCCCATTAATCCTAATTCTAGTGAAGCTAACTAATGGATTTTGACTTCTACAAACTGCTTTACAAGGTGGACCAAGGATATTGCATTAAAAGAATAAAATGAATATGTTGTTCTCAACCTCTATGAAGACATTATAACTAGGTTTGGTGTTCCTCAATCAATCATTTCAAACAATTCAATGTATTTTGTTGGTTCTAGAACAATAGAATGGGCTATTAAAATTGGTATCTATCTCAATACATAATCTATCTATTACCCTCAGGGTAATGGACTTGTTGAGTCTACTAATAAAAACCTTATAAGGATTATCTACAGGACCTTACAGGAGAACAAAAGAGATTGGCATTCCAAGCTCAAGGAAACTCTATGGTTGGATAGGATTACACCAAAGAATATCAATGGTAATGCACCCTATGTACTGGTTTATGGTAGGGAAGCTAGGTTACCAATTTCAACTAAGTTTCCATCCCTACAACTAGATAATCAAATGATGTTGTTTAACAGGATGATTCTCTTAAGCTAAGGTTTGTTGAGCTATTACAACTAGAAGAGGAAAGGGGAAGAGCATTAAAAAACATGGAGCTAAGATAGATTTAAAATAAAAGGTGTTTTGATAAGAAGGCTACACCTAGAGAATTTAAGGAGAATGATATGACTCTTAAATAGGATGTGTTGAAAAGTAGACTAGGGCAACATAATAAGTTTGATAAATTTTAGACAGGCCCATTTGACATCACTTAATATAAAGAGAACAATGATTTTCAACTATCAAGTACAAATGGAGAGATGTTGCCTATCACAGTCAATGGGATTTTCCTCATGATTTTCTTTGAGGATTAAGTGATGTCAAGCACTAGGTCATAGGTGTCAATTTAAAAAAAAGTGCCTTTAGGCACATAGTTAGTTGTTTTATTGCATGAGTCTTTAGTTTAGGTGTATTTTAATTTCAATAAAGGTTTAAAATGGTTTATTCCAAGTTCAAACTCCATTTCCCAATGAATAAGGATCATAAGTTTCATGTCTAGTAGGCAACCATCTAGCAGAAGTCACCAGAATTGTTATCCTAATTTTGTGTATGTAGGAAGATAACAAATTTGCAGCAGAAGATTGCATAAAGGAAAATTATCTAGCACTAGTATTCACCTAATGCAAATAAAGATACATTTTCATTTCATTCAGATCATCAATTATTTTACTCTAAGTTTTGATCAATTTTTAATTACAACTCATACATGATCATTACAATTCTTCTTTCAAACTTAATGTAAGAAAGGATGTTGTTTCCATTATACATTTTTATATTTAAAACTTAGAGAAACATATGAAAGATAGAAGGCATGATAGCTATATGATAAAGAAGAGTCCATGCATTGTCTTATGTGTCTTTTGCATCTTTAAGTCTTTTTTGTGCATCTTCTTAAGTCTTTATTTCCTCAGCAGATATCTCATGTGTATTGCATCCTGAGTCTTCATTAGGTCTTGTGTCCTACATCATTGAAAAGGAGAGGTCAGATCCAAGTTGGATCTAAGAAATTCATGAAACCTTTAGTGTCATATAACAATCATACTCTCAATATTGCACATTTGCCAATAACATGAATGTAAGGGAAAAATATGCATCTACACAAACTGAACAACAGTATTAAAGGGACATCTATCTTTATGAAACCTTTGACTTTATTTAAATATGTCATGGAGAGGAGGATAATATTTAGCTACCTCATCCTGAGCTATAAAAATGTGTGTTAAATCATTTCTTTGGTTATCTAGACATTGTAGTAGCTCAAAACAACATATCCGGTTGTTATCTTCTTCCCCATGTAATGGAAAGCAGAAAACATGAACATACTAATCATAGTTAGAATTTTTAAAAGTAGTGCTACCTTTTAAAAGTGGCATGATAATGATTGGTGTAATGTATAGTATTTTTGAATGATTATAAAGGATATAATAATGTTCATGGGTGTGACAAGCCCATGCTTGAACCTCATATAAATATGTACAACACAATGAAATAAATGCATGAGTATGATCAATCAAACTATGGTGTATTATCTTAACATTCATGCATTACTAGATATGAAAAATTTCACACATGCGTGTAGATATACAGGAGAAACAAGTGTTGTATGATAGGGTGGTTGTGATGATACAAGAAGATAATGAAGATCATTGATAGAAACTTGTTGTTATGCAAATGCAAAGAATTTATGGTGTATGTAGAAAGGAAGTGGTGCTGTTATGCAAGGTAGTTTGTCTAAGTAGAGGCCAGTGGAAAAAAATGGAAGGAATAGATACAGTTCTATTAAATAGGGCATCAGGTTAAAAAATGATGGAGTAACAATGAACAATTCAACAATTGTTTATATAACAAAAACATAACTAGTTGCAGTGATGTCCAATTTCAAGAAGCATTATTTCACAAGAAGGCCATGAACTCATAGCAGAGTATCAAATGTAGAAAGAAAGTACCATGCAATTCATAATAGTCAGAAAGAAGGATTGATGGATCAATAACTATACATTTATAGGACAATTGATAGTTTTTATGCAATGAATTTCAGAGTTCAATTAAAGGAAAACATGTGAATGTTTTTATCACAATGTTATTCAAATACAATGAGTACATCAAATCAGAATGAGCAACATTCAAAGTTCAAGGAGTTGTTGATCAAATGGATCAATGAGTAAATATTGTTATACAAGTAGTGGGTCTAAGGATTTTTCAAGTGGTTTACATGAACAAAGGAATACCAGTGCCATCAAAAGTAAGTAATAGTAAGGGTAGATGCACTTCAGTTCTTAGTCGACTAATTCATAAATATAGTAATGTTTGTTAGTGTCACGAGCCCGTGGTTGAACCCCAAAAATATTGTTTCTTTCTTAATCATGCACACAGTTAAGTTAGAGTTTGTGCTCGGGTCGGTTCACTAAGCAAAAGATGTATCAAGAAGAAAAAAAAAATAGAAAAATAATAGCTACAGACAGTCTGAAAAGAAGCCATCTAGCATTTCTAGGGTAACAATAATAGAATAGTGAGACAAGAAAATAAATAGTTAATGGAGGGAGAGACTACAAATAAAGGAGTCGATAGTTAAAAACAAAGGTTCATCTTGAAAAAATTGTCGACTAACTAGAGTTGAAGAAACAAACAGAAGAAAAATACCCAAAATCATCACCATGTGTTATCAAGAGTAAAAAATAAAATAGTACGACATTCTACAGCAAGTTTGAAGGTAAAAAGAAGAGTGGTATAACTTATGTCAAGTCAGACTTGAGATGCATGGAAGATCGACACCAAATATTATGGAGAGTCAAAGCCCTATCTCCAAATCAATAGAGGGGAGTCCAGATCACAAAGCCAAGTTCCATTTTAATAGTCTAAGCCTCGACAAAATAAGAAGAATCCAAAATCATCGCCATGATCACAGTATGTTTATCTCCATTCTTCTAGGGTTTAAAAACCTTCGTTTTGTTACAAACTATTTGAAAGGTTTTGATAACCAATGAAAAACACAAATGAAGAAAAATAAAACTCTAAACTCCAATGTACACCTCATTTAATTCCTTCAATACTACAGTGCTTGAAAGCATAGCCTCAGGATGCTCATTCTCCCAAGTAATCAAAATATGTGTCATTCAGGGTTGCTGGTGGAAATGATAGTGTATGACATATTCTAAATACTCTACATTAAGACAATTGCTAGGGGCAGGATAAAATGTTATTTTCCTAAGTGATGTTCATGAATATGACATGGTGTATGACGATCTTTGGTGATGTAAAGTATGATAAAATTTGGGATTTCCATTAGTTACCCCTTTACTATGTATCCACTTGAGCATAGACCAAGGCATATATTGTGCCTAGGATTTAGGGTTTTGACCTTGCTTGGAGGAGATCATTTTGGGATTTGTTTGAGAGGGCCACTTTCTGTATATATCTGGGTTTTGTATCTATGGAGAGGGGTTCAAATTTTGTTGCGGAAGAGTGCTAAAGTGAATGTTATTGTTACTTGGAATATTTTGCATCATGATATGTATCCAACCACATATTTTTGAAGAAATAAAGCAGGTGTTCAAATATATTGTGTTATCTAAGTGTTTTTGTTCAATCCTATTCTTCATTTTTGCAATCAGTGTTAAACTATTTTGATAGAAAAGTCAGTGAATTATTTCAATTGCTTATTAGCTATTTTGACATAACCTATTCGTAGAAAGTGTATGTATGTTGACAATTTATTATTTGTGGTGAAAAACCTAGTAATAAATCATTTATGTCAGCCTATATGTCGAATAGTGAGTGTTCCATTTTCAAAATCTCAATGTCCCATTTAAGATTTTTAGCCTATTTGAATTCTGATTGAAGCTCAAATCAATTTGGTGTATCACCCCCTTTTTAGCTTTATTCAGTTTCAAGTTATCGTTTTCCCTTTTCCCTAAAAAATAAAATCAGTTTTAGGTTATAAACAAAATTTTAAAAGGAACTGGCCTAGAATTATAGAGATTCCTTCCTAATCAAAGGTACCCACAACTCAGGATGGTTTCCATTGTTTCCATGAGATGTCATTACACCCTGATGTCTAAGTTAGGGTGGTATTTTATGTACTTAATAGTAATCATGGTAAAATTTTGGGCGTTACATATAGAACCTAAAGATGAAGGCGAGGTAAATAATATTTTATTTATTATGAAGGAGATTTTATTAGTTCCCTAAAGGAAGCAAATGTTCTAAGAAAGAAAATAGAAAAAATAGAAAAATAAAATATTGAGGGAGATGAAAATTTGATTTATCAAGTCAAAAATGGAGTAGAAATAGTTGTTAACCTAAGTATTAAGCTTAAAGGAAATAAAAAAATTAAAGAAGTTCTTAAGAAATAATTAAGTCTTAAAATAGAAGAATGTCAGATACTAAAAACTTATCTTGATAGGCTAAAAGATACACTTAAAAAGTATGACAATAAGTTAGCTCAAAAGAAATAATATGGCTTTATGCTAAGGTATTCACTAGGACTGTTGAATAATTTGAGGTTTTATTATGGTCATAATATTGTGACTTTTTTGGTACAATCTCAAGTGACAAATCTAGAACAAAGATTGGGAGTTATTCCTTTCCTTCTTTCTTTCTAATCACTGGCTCGGTCTGAGGGGGAGAAGATTAAAGTTATATCTTATAAGCCGTTTGGGTTCTATTCTTTTTTAGACCGTGTTATTTATCTTGTTCTCATTTTTTATAGTACAATTATTTGTGTTAGAATAAGTGCATTAATGTGGTTGACCTTTTAAGATGTTTTTTATTTGCATTGGACCTTCCAAAATTTATACTCTACCAATCATATACTCAATGTTATATTTATATGGCAATGGTCATTTCCTTTATCTTATCTTTTAAATAAAGAAAAGAGTTGGCATTGAGAATCAAAATTATATCACCATTGATTCTATCTACCCATTTATTTAGGTTCATGCTACATTGCAGTAAAAATGTACCATTTGCATGCATAAACAAATAAATTTTTATGATAAATCATGAATAATTATTTACTTTTTAAATTACATCTCTATTGTTTACATAGAGGATTAATAGTGAAAAGAGAACATTGAAAGATCATTTTATATAAGATTATATTTTTTATGCATATCACTCTCATGTGAACATTTTTAGTATTTTTGATCCAAGCTGTAGAATCATGATTGACTACTAATAGGAATGAGTGAGTCCACCATGTTGAAAGATGTTCTAGTATTTGAATATCATGGAAATATTTTCACTACTTTGATTACAATTTAATAATAATAATAATTAATTTTTATTTGTAGAGCTTTCTTTGAAACAATAATCTAAACATGAGTTGATATTTGTCAAACCAAGGACTTGTAACATGAATTCAGATTTATCTCACATTTTTGTTAGTTGAAAGTGTTGGTTTACTTTCATGGTGTGGGTATTCTTGATAGCATAACAACAATGTTTCTTTTTATTTTTATAATGGGTTGTAGGGAAGTAAGTTCCACATCCATGTATTGATGTTGGGTTTTTATTTGTAACATTGTTACTATTCCATGATATAAAACATGATAATATATGTGGTATATATATAAGTGTAATTTTTAGAAATTATTTTTGGATTGGAAAGTGATCTTTTAATTTGATTCATGTTTGATAATCCCTATGGAAAGCTATCAGAATGGGAAAAACTATTTTTTAGTCACGTCCTTATCACAAGAGCATGAAAAAATTCTTTTTCTTCGATGCATTTATTGAAGCTATACATTCCTATATTCTTTGTATATTCATTGACTTCAGATATCTCTTTTGTTACATTACATAGTTCAATAATAGATTGAACTTTTGGAATATTTCTTATATTGCACTATCTCTTTAGAGATCCTTTACGTATCTCTCAATTTTGATTTATCTATTACTATTGTGAATTTATAATGTACTCCTTTGAATTTTAATAAAATTTATCTTCAATTTTTTACTCCTATTCATAAAGTTTGGGGGGTTTTATGCTTATTTTTCATTTTGGCATTGTTCGAATTACTCATTGAATCTATGATGTATAATTGTACATTGTATCTTGATGTACCATATATTTACTTTTATTTTTCATGAAGGATGTTAGTTGTCTCTCTTTTTCCACTAATGCCAAAAGAGGGAGAAAGTGATATAGTTAAGGAAGGACAAATCTCCAAAGGAGATGTCCAACATTGTAGCCTGAATCAACACACCGCAAATAAAAAAGAAACACATTTATAAGAATAAAAAATAATACGTTTTATTGACAACAACAAGGATTTTACATCAACATGTCAGGCTGTAAAACCTTCCTGGTTACAATGCACTAAAAAATCACTCTAAGATCCTACATTTTGATCTACTACATCTCACAAATATCATCCCCTTGGATGCTACTCTCCACTTTCTCCTAGATCCTCCCCTAATATGCATCAATACACTACATTTATACATTGCCACCAACATGTTAGCCAAACCAAGAATTACAAAAGGAAACATGTATCAACATTTAGAATAGGACCAAAAATTTGAAACACAGAGCACCATAAATAGAACATAAGGATGTATGATCATAAATATAGGTCCACACAAGTTTTAACAATCATGATCCATGACTGGATATGTTAATATCTAACGATCACTAACTGCATGATAAATCCCATCATCAATCTATAAAATAAATGATCACGATACCTAGAGACACAAGAAGAATTCAAAATCAAAGAACCACGAAATAAAAGAGATGTCATCCTTATGTTCTATTTATGGTGATCGGTGTTTCACATGGTGATGAGCTTCGATCTTGTATTGGCAATAATTTGAGATCCTACACTTTCAAATTTCCTAGGGTGTTTCTTGTGAGGTTGCAAAGATGAGATTTGGCTCACATCAATGAAGGACTTGTGTAAGATTTGTTGGAAAGGATTTTTGCAATAGATTGAGTTGTTGTTACTAGTTGATGGCTAGTATAAGTTTATCAGAGTGTGCGATAGTTTATTTTTTGTTCCTGAGCATGTGATCCTATAGAGGTCTTGTTGTGCTATGAAATAATTCAGATCTAACCCTACGAAGGCAGAGGATTTGTGCGAGGATAGATCAAAGACTAGTTTTTGTTGATTTTGAAGCTTGGAATGGGTTTATTTCCTTGATACATCCTGTTGGTGAACACATAGCCAGTTTGAGGTAGGAGAACATTGCCAATAGATTGTGAAGTGAGAGGAAATAAAGATCTTGTCATCAGATCGTCGAGCAAAGGAATTTTCACCTTGTTAAGGGAAAGATAGGATGAATTCTAGAAGTGTGAAGTGAATTTTTTGAGACATTAGGGTTGAGTTGAGGTCTGAGATTTGTAATGCATTGTTTTTTTTTAGGATGAATCTTGAACCTGAGGGTGAGTGTGAAGAAACAACTGAGGAGATAAAGAGGTTGAGTTAGTGTCAATCGGTCATGTGGTGGATTGATTGGCCTATAGGAAGGAATGTTCAAAGGAGGAGAAAGAAAGTTAGGGTTGCTACTGAGATTGAGGTTAATCTTGATGAGGAATGCACACCGGTGAAAGTTTTGAATGAAATTGCAAAGGATAAGGTAGATTTGGTTATGGGTGAATTTAATAATCTATTTCTTGTTGTCTAATGATCTAGTTAAGGAATGTCTTGTTATTGAGGAGGATAATGAGATTGCTAATAAATTGAAGAAGTTGAGGTTGCTATAGTTAGATTTTAGATTCCTTTGGTTAAATCTGATGACCTTGTTGAGGTGGTTGTTGAGTATTATATTTTTTATAGTCTAGGTATTTTTTGTTGATGAGATTATTGAGTATGGGAGGGCTTGTGATGAGACTCTTAGTTTTTATTATGTAGATGAAGCTAATGGAGAGTTTAAGATAGAATTTATTAAGTTAGAGGATGATTTTTTCAAGATATTAACTAAAGGTTGTGGTAGAGGAGACATGTAGTTCATTTTTAATGTTGATGCTAATCCGCTTGATTGTGTGGAAAAGGATGTTTTCTCTTGTGTTGCAGTGCAGGTGTGGAAAGAGGGATTGAATTTCCTTGACCAATATGAGTACTTGAGCATGATGATGAATATGCTAAGAGTGAATATTGACATGAGGATAGAGTTGTCAATGATGAAGATGGATGAATGGCTGAAGGATAAAGGTGGTAGATTCATTCATGTACCTCATTTCTTGATTGTTGATGGACTGATGACAGAGGGTGTTCATATGTATCACGAGAATGGGAATGAGTGGATGATGATAAGTGGGTGTGTGAAGAAGAGTGTAGATCTTGAGTTTAGTTATGTTGCTGATCAGTTTGTTTTTGTTAGAAAGTTTGGTATCGGGTTTCGTTTTGTTCTAAGGATGTGGAAATCAAATTAGAGAGGGCTGAGAGTTTGTGTACAAGTTCATATTCTTAACCATGAGGGTTGGGAAGCCTAATGTCAAAATAATCCTTTTTATCTAGTTGAAGTTTTCTTCTATAGCTACAAAGTGAAAAGATCACTTTATATTTACCTTTGGTGTCTGATGTAGGAGCATCTTGGGATCTTAACAATCTTTCTTCAACCAAAAATATTTCCTTTTAGTTTATTTTTTTTTGTTCCTGTTGGGGGGTTTTGGTATTTTAGGTGGTCGTCACTCTTGTTGGCTCATTATCTTATGCGCTGAGATGGGTTTTTTAAAGACATCTATGTGAAGATTTGTCTATGATAGAATCATGTTTGATTATGTTTGGAATAATGTTTCAATAGCTTAATCTGGTACTATATTTGTTTTTATTATTCCATGTTGGAGATATTCAGTTGGCTTTCGATCCTATGTTGGATTTTTCATGTGCACTCATGCCTTAATGTTTATGAACTATCTGAGAGTAGTTTCCTATGATCACATCTCTTTTGGTTCATGGTTGTTGGATTTTGGATTCTTCTTGTGGCTGTAAATATAATGATCATTTCATGTTTAGACTGATCCTAGGATTTATTATGTAGTTGGTGATCGTTAGATCTTAACATGTGCCGTCATGGATCATGATTGTTGGATTTCTTGTGGACCTATATTTATGATCATGCATCCTTATGTTCTATTTATGGTGATTGGTGTTTCACATTTTGGTTCATGTCCTAAATGTTGTTACATGTTTCCTTTTGTAATTCTTTGTTTGGTCGAGTTGTTGGTGGAAATGAAAAAATGTAGTGTATTGATGTATCTTAGGGGAGGATGCAGGAGAAATTCAAGATTATCATCCAAGAGGATGATAGTTCTGAGATACAGCTGATTGGACAATAAAATATGTTATGTTTGATTCTTATCAGTATTTTTCTTTTTTATTTGCATTGTTTTGAATCAGGCTGAAAGGTTGGACATCTTCTTTGGGGACTTCTCCTACCTGGACTGCATCAAAAATGTTATTCATTTTAGATCAGCTTCATTCTTTTTTGTGGGGTATTTAGTTTTTGTTAGATACTTATAATTAGCATGCTTTCTTATTATTTTATAAGATAGTTGATAGTTAGAGAGTGTATTTTTTTATTACTATAAATTTTATAATAGTGATTGGTGACAATTTTTATGCATTGGACATATTTTTTGTGCATTGAGATAGAAATTGTGCATTCATCAATGATTCAATATATTTATGTTTCATCACATTTTTTGTCTATTACTGTTTAAATTTTTCTTTTTAAATAGTTTACAATTTTTTAAAATTTAAAGCATCTCATAGTATCTATGACTTATGATAGGACAATTCATGTGCATAATTCAGTGACATTTTAGTTCAGGTATATTATTTTTAGTTGACATTTCGATTTGACATTTTCATCTTATTGGGTTTGACATCAATGCAAAAGTGAGATTTTTTGTCCCATATGGCATGTTTTTGACATTAATGTCAAAGGCAATAAGATAATAATGTGAATGGGAAAAATTACTCTCTTTTAGCATAATTTATTATATGTTAATTAGAGTGCTAAGGTGACAAAATTTTATGGCCATATGAATATTATGTTACATGTCCTATTAATGTGATTACAATTAATATCATGACAAGTCTTTGAAAGGGTTCATTGAATATAAGTCAAGTCATTATGATATTGAAAAGGGTATAGAGGTTTGTTATAACATGTTTTTTTCTTGAGAAAGTATCCTTGGTGCCTAACACAATGTGTAAAGTAATGAACATGATGACATAATATGTAAAGGATTTATATTTATTTATCTTAGGGAATTTTTAAAATAAGTTTTATAAATATTATCATGGGTTCATGGTATTCGAATGAATTATGATAAAAAAAAATGAGAAAAGGAATAACAACTGCAATAGAAGTTTGGTTGAAATGAAATCGGTTTGGTTTTGGTTTTGAAGAGGAGAAACCAAGATTTTTCTAGAAGTTTACGACAATGGTTTTTGATGTGACAAGGTGTATCTAATATTAATGGTTTATAAATGCAACTAATTTTTTTGCTTCATTGTGTTTCATTATCATGTATCAATCCCTACCTAACCATAAATTCTTTCTACTCTCATAAGTATTTTTAATGAGATAATTAATGTTTTCAAGGAAAATCCAATGTTGAGTAAGGTCAATAATCCATAGTCATTATTTTATCCTTCATAAATGTCTAGTAACTCATACAAAGAGTAGAAGTCATTATATAATATTTCAACTTCCAATACATGCCTTCATCCATATATTTTTACAAGGATTTTAAGAGTTCAATTTTAAATTTAAATGAACATATTTACATCCTTCTACATATCATTATCCTTCAATTTACACCTTATTATTATTGTCCAAAGGTTTTATCCTTAATCATTAAATAATACATCACAAGAAGTTGATATTCCATATAATTCTCTTAATGTTTTATGATTGTTTTCTTTATTACTGGACAAAGTATTTTGCACTTATAGTTACATCTTTTCATTGTAGTTGGATATTGAATTTCAATTAACCTATTTAAATTTTCAATATTACTTCTTGTACATCCTATTTAAGGTAGTTGGTATTTATTTGAAAAGCCTCTTACTTGTATTTATAGTTAATCACTTCTCCCTGAAAGGTTTAAATAAACATTTTTTTGTGAAATTTCGAAGGTAGAGCTCATTAATGGTTGTATGTCAATATAGAAGTGTATTATTTAAATTAGGTTTAAAATGTATAAATTCAAAGATAATTTTCATAATCCATATCAAGACTCTCATATAGATTAAAGGTGTCTAATTTTTACCCAAAATAGAAACCAAAAGGATTTTCTAGAATTTTACCCTTATGATTCATTCTTATAAAACATAGGCTTCTCATAATTTATGGTCAAACCATATTAATTACCTTTTTTGTTCAATTTTGTTTCCTTGAAAATACACAAGGTCTTGGAGTGAAAATATAATCTTGTACGGTATCACAAACTTTTCGTGGAGCGCTACCAACACAACACTATACAAGAATCATACAAAACAAATCAACCTCCACATTCATACATAATTTTTTCACAAAGGGTGTTCCTTGATGGATTGCATATGATGTCCATCTCACCCTTACCAAATTTAGGTGGAAAAATATCACTAACTTGAGGCTATTCACATTTACTGGCTTACTTCACATGTCACTACCCATTTTTTTCCACAATATCTGCAACAACTTCCACACATAGATTTAATTTATCATTTTTTATTCATATGTTATACCATAATTTATTACATGTTTGGGTGTACACCAATCTACGCATAAAGTCGTGAATAAAATTATGATGATACATCAATGAGGATTTACTTGCAAACATACTTTTGTCGTCTTTTCTTAATCTTACTTACAATCACTTGCTATTATTCTTTTTATCCTTGTAATAATCATGTCGTAAAAAGGTAAGGTATTCACAATTATTTCAGACACCGAAATAAATTCACTTCACTATTCAATAATGTCAATATTCTCTTAAGTTGCATCTAGTTCATTCCTATAACTTGTATGCTTAAAGTTTAAGAATCAACTGCACATCAACTTTGATCTACTTGTTCTTTTATATCTTCAATTCTATAAAAATTTGTCCTAGATCAATGTTCAACTTTTCATAATTGCCTATGTTTGATATGTTTCCATTTTCTCTAATGTTAGGAAATCTCATTTTAAATTTACACCAATTTCAATACAAAAGATTACTACTTTCATGTTCATTTTTCATCCCTACTCATTTTAAAACATACCAAAAAAAATTTCAATTAATGAAAACATACTCAATAAAATATAGATTTTACAACTTATTGGCATCTACAAACACATTATTTTGCATCTTTATATCTTAGAGCTGGATCCTTACTCATATTATAATCAAAATTTTGTAAAATATTTTTTACTAACTTCATAAGGCATAGTGGATCACACATAAGTAAAATTTCCTTTCTGAATTAACCCCATTATCAATCCTCCCTTTTATATTCATAACTAAAAATTTATAAAACTAAGTTTTGGAAAACAAAATAATATCACATGCTATAATTCAATATATTCATGCTTATTTTAATGTTTCCTACCTTCATGGGTTCAAATTTTATCTCCCGTTTTTAGAGTGCTATAGAAATGTATTATTATTTTGTTTTGCCATCCAAAGTAAAGATATTGAATATTTTCATTCATTATTACGATATATAATTTCAATAAAGGTCTTACATTTCACTCGGGAGAGCAACCGTAAGAGGTCCTAATATTTCCCAAATAACATTTTAATAATTTGAGGACTATATAAATCATATAGTGTGGAAACATATTTCATTTGTATCAGTAATAAAAAACAATTTTAATATTAGATACTTATAATACAAGAAAAAATGTGTACTAGATGGTCGGTGCATACAATAATAATCATATAATTTTTTTTTGACTTTAGGCATTCCAAACAATCTCTTACTTTTTTTTTTTAAAGAAGAGGTACTAAAAATACATTTACTTAAAATTGTGTTCCTTCTATATTTAAACTAAAATTGAACTACAATGATTCGCTTCTCATGATACAAGGGTCTACAAATATAAGTTACACATTTAAAAATAAAAACTAGGTTAAGTATCCAATTACCGCTCTTCAAAAAAATAAACTCAAGAACCTCATAGATCCCAAACATTTTGTCTCTTTTCAAAACAAGCATAGAAGCTAATAGGTAAAGATTAAAAATTATGTATTTCTCTTCATTTATACCATAACAATTCATAACCAAACACATGCTCAAATATATTTTAAACTAAACTCTCAAAATAAAACTTATGGTTTTCATTAAGAATTTATCAATTAAACGAAAACATCAAATAGTCTTTCTCTCCGCCCTACTATAATGGCACCATAAAGCCACTAGGGCTCTAGCCATACTCCCGAGAAAGAAAAATAATATAGACCCATGTAAATTTCATAGAGTCTTCTCATATACCATATTGATTATGGATAAACCACCTCTATAGATATCACATAATGACGAAGAGATCCATAATGAGCTAAAAATACTACTTCACAACATTACATGGATATTTTTACATACCAAATTAGAATTAAACCTTGCAACCCCAAATTCTTCTCTTCTTAATGAGGAAATGTGTCTCATTTATGGGGACAGACAACGAACAATGAGTCACCTGCAACTAGATTGCCTAGAGCATTATGCAGAACAATTATCATTTTAATATTTATCATCACTCACAGCTATAATATCATATATTCTTTCTTTATTGTATCCTTCATGTAGAATCCCTTCTACTTTATCCTTGAGATTACTTTAGGCACAAATAAGAGGGGAAAGTTACAGTGAGCGGGTTTCAATGCAAGTTTTTTAGGCGATATCCAAATATTTTTGTTTGTGATACTTTAATGCACTTAGACATTCTTTGAAAAATAGGAAAGAAATAGTTTCTTACTATATTTCATGCAACATAAGGTTAACAACCTATAATATATTCACACAAGTATAATATTTTTTCAGGCCCACAAAAGGAGGAGATTCTGCTTTGATGAGGCTTTCGATTAATTTCTATTACATGTATGGAATATAAGAATTTATCTTACATGGAAATTTTAAAGGAATCTTATCTCTAGTTTTAGTATGCCCCATTCCAAAAAAAAATTAGATTTAAATATTAGTTACATGAAGGGGAAAGTATGTAAGTTGTCTCCTTATAATGTTTTGTTGAACATTTACATATTTAAAGTATTCTCATAGCTCATTGTGTGTTTTTATTGTGCATTTTGATTCATGTTTTCATCTCTGGTTACTCTCTACCTTATATTTGCTAACCCTTGTGGAAAGTAGCGTCTTGTAGTTCTAGTCTTGTGAAAAATCAATTATTTTTGTTTCCGGTCAAATGGTTCATCTTCCTCGTCAGGTGGCTAGCTTCTAGCCACATAGTGATGTAATGTGTCATTTTATGATGTTTTATTTTTATCCTTCACTATGCACACCAACAACTTATTTAATCTTGTATGTGATGGTTTTGTTACAACTTGTGAGATTAATTTTACACTTTTTTTTTATTGTGTAATTTTTTCAATCTTCTTTATTTATTATTGAAATTGATAACTTAATTTTTTTTATTTCTAAACTTTGGTGGCTAAACGAGTTTTCTCCTTTGTTGTATTTCGAAGGCTCGTCTTGTGTGTCACGATCTTTTTTTCTGGCCAAAGAATTTTAAAGAGAGCTTGGAAATTGTATGCGAGGAAGTTGACACATGGAATCCTAAGTTCTTGTGGCGGCACTCTTGATTCTTGTGATGTCTAGTCATAAGGTTGATCTTTCACATGTTTTTATAGAAAGTATGTTTTGGCGTTTTGACTCTCGCATATATATTTCAGTAAAGATTATTGTGTGTTATAGTACATAATTTATTGCATCTTGAAAAATACAAAAAGTGATATATATGTTAGATAATTAGTTTAACAATAAAGTTCTTGGTGTTCTAAGTAAAATATGTATTTTATGTTGTTACTTAATTAGAAATTGATAAAATGAAGATATAACAATGTAATGTTGTGCAAGTTTGTGTATTTATCATATGTGGAGTTATAGATAGGAAGATGCATTTGTGGTTTCATACACGGATTATGTAGTCTTGAAAGGTATGTTCAAAAAAACCTCACTTTAATTTTTGTCTAAATTGAGAAAGATGAAAGTTTTTAGTATATAGATGGCTAAGAGTATATTGAATTGTTGGGTTCTTCTTTACTTAGAAAGAGAAATTTTGCACATGTCGATGTAGAGTAAAGATAAATTTTTCTCATGTTAGTAATGTAATTACTAATTGGATACTTATAAATGTGCTTGTTTGACCATTTTGGAAAGACAATTTTATGTTGATGTATGAGTTTTAGGAAGGATAATTATTGATGCTATTAAATTAATGTGATGTACATGTTGTCATTATATGTGGTTCTGGTAATATTTGTTGACATTTGACATCATAGTGACATGTTTAAATTTTGAGATTAATATTTATGTTTCATTAGGTTATATGTCGATGATTATTTAAATTTTTATTATTTAAAGTAGTACAAATCCTACTTATGCTTCATTTATTGCTATGTATATGTGATTACTCTATGATGATTCTATTTTGCATATGAGTATGAAGATGGATGAATTCATAGTTACCCCCATAAGACATCCACATAATGTATTGATCCCCTTCATTGTTTGTCACTATATATATATATATATATATATATATATATATATATATATATATATATATATATATTCGCCTTTGTGATGCAAGTTTGAAGGTACCATGAATCATCTCCCCTGAATTGGTATGATTGAGGGCATCACCAAATCCTCTTTGATCCTCTACATTTTCTTGGTATGTGAGAATGTTATGTACTCCAATTTTGTATGTCATCTCTTGTTCACTATATGTATGTTAATTTTGTTGTAGTTTTTATGCTTGTGTGATCTTGTGGCTATTTTGATCTTGGTCACCTTGCAATCTCTTGTGTTTGGTTTTCTAAACTTGTTGAGATGTATAGTTTAAGCTATTAGAATACTACTATTACTATCCGAATATATTTAGTGAGTGAAATGTTTTGTCTGAGCTATTCAAATTCTAGGAGTAAGTTGATCTCAAGGGGGAGAGGATGTATTACCCCTTTGTACATGGTTTGTTCTGGATTTGTTTTCTTGCTTTCTGTCTTAAAATTTTTAATATCTGTGTACTCTCTTGATTGGTTTAGAGGTTGATTTTTCAGAATGACTATTTTTCATTAATCCTATTGGCATATCTATTGATCTATATTATGTGTGTACCTATGTGTAGAAAATATTATTATAATTATTATTACTACTTGATTATCTTCATGGGAGTATAATGTTATCTAGGATTTCTATTTATATTTGGACATTATTCCTAATGGACTTAACTTGACAATTAATTTTAATATAGATCAATATTGTTGAATAAATAACATGATCATCATATTATTTATTATTCATAATTGCATTTATTTTGTTATTAAATAAAACTATATATATATATA
>MU223707.1:2588448-2603678 GCA_018584345.1 Thuja plicata | reverse complement strand
TATATATATATATATATCCTTTTTGTAACTCGTATATTATTTTCTATGTATGATTAATAGATTCTTATTTTAAAATATATATATTGAATGTTCATATTTTTTTACTTATATTTAACATTATTATCATTTATATTATATAGTTTATCGCCTTAATCACTTATTACCCATCAAGTTGTTGTACATGTTCTGATTTGGATCTATGATTATCTAACACGGTAATCAGAAAGAATGTGTTGGATGGTGGAGATAATGGGAAGTAACAGTTTTTGTATCCAAGTGGAATTAAAATTTCTATTTTGTACGTTTTATGTTATTCAAAGTCATTTCGAATTGTAACGGTCCCCATCAGAATGTACTAGATGCTGGAGATAATGGTAAGTAATGGTTTTGGTATCTAGGGGGAATTAATATTTCCATTTTGGAGGTTTCAGAGCCATTTGCAATTGAAACGGTCACCATCATTCTTTATGCTATGTTCAAGAGTAACGGTTCCATGATTCTTTATGATATGCTTGGGGTGACTAATCATTTTGTTCTCTGGTAAAGGCAGAGAATTCAACTTTCTCTTCCCACGATAGCTTCTTCCTTATTTTTTTCTGAATACAATCCTCTATAATCATTTTAAAGGGATTACTAGTTGTCTAGTGGAATAGGAATAAAATGGGGAATGAGTGGGTTGCCAAAATTCTTAAATAAATGAGAAAATAAGATATCGTGAAAAGGGAAACGAGATGAAGATGTTTTTCCAAACTTCTCTTCCTTTCTACAAGCTATCTCTTTATAGTTGAGAGGTAAGGGATTAAGTATGTACTTGCTTCTTCGAAAACTTGATAGGATTCACATCCATCTTTTTACATATTCTTTCATATGATGAGATTGATCTCTTGATTGTTTCTTTCCCTAATTAAATTAGTAATGTCATTATGTACAAATACTATGATTTCAGGTCCAGTATATTGTAGAATTGTCCCTAGTTTGCACTTGTTTCTAAGTAATGATCTTTCCTTGATTTATATTTGTGTTCTTCTTACTTGATCACTAAAGAACTCGATGAATAATTCCTTCCTTGATGGCATTGTATCTTTAAGCTTATTTCTGCACTTGATTCCTAAACATATAGTTAGGGACTCTGAAATATTTTTAGAATACAGTTATATATGTATATAGGTTGAGATAAACTACTATTACTGCAATCTCGCCAAATTAAATTCCTTAAAATATGTCTTCTTAATATTTCAATGACTACATCCTACTGGACGACATATCTTTGTAGCATTCTGTCAAGCAACCCAGTCTCCTTGTGTTGGATTTTCAGAATCACATCTGATTGTCTTGAGCCCCTTTTAATTCTAAAATGAATCTCCTCTGTTTATTGTTGACATCAGATTTCATGAAGACTTTTAGAAGATAACTTTAAATCAGATTTTTTTTGGACTTTGGATAATAAGTTCAAATCTGATTTGGTTTTGTTTTGAGACAACGAATAGTTATAAAAGGAAAATTTATTTCCAGACTTAGAGTAGAGATATGTGAAATCAGAGTAGCAAGAGGATGCTTTTGTAATGATAAGTTTTATGGCAGCAATTGTATGTGTGTTTTTTATTGTTAAACAGTGATTGCTCCATGCATTTTGTGAGAGATCTGAGAAGCTCCAAATATTTTGTATGCAGCCCCAATTGCTGCAAGTTTAGATTGTAGTCTGTAGATATAGACATTAGTTTATTTCTGAGATAATAGTTTACATCTTTCTTATTGTAAACGTTATTTTCAGTTTAATAGAAGCAAGGAAATATTTCATTTCTCTACTTTTGTTTGTGTTTATGCTCTTCCCTATTTTGGGGATTTAGAATTAGTTTTTTCTAATTACAGAGCATTTACTCGTGAGTTTTCAAGATACAGAGTGATTCTATATTATTTACATGGTCATAGAGATGATTCACCCTCAATCCTTGTGAGTTTGGGCATTTTTTTCTGGATATATGAATTTTTTAAAGAAGAGACATGGCTAGAGATGTAGAAAAGAGCTAGCAGTAGCCACCATTTTTCAATGGACAAAATTATGATGTTTGGGAAAAAAAGATGAAGACCATAATGGTTGAAAATGATTTGTGGGAGCTTATGGTCAATGGATTGGTATATGTGACTGACCCAACTCTTTTTTCTACCCTCACAAAAAATCAGAAGACTCACTTGAGGAAAGATGCACAAGTTTCGAGCTTGATTGAAACAACCTTGACAGAGGCAATCTTTCCCGGAATAGCAGTAGCTAATTATTCTAAATAAGCTTTGGATATCCTCCATAAAATATTTAAAGGGACTAACAAAGTTCATTTGGTGAAGCTTCAAATGCTTCAAAGAGACTTTGAGACTTTTCTCATGAAGGAAAGTGAGTCCATTTCAAATTTTAGCTCAAGACTCTCTGGTTTGATAAACCAGTTCAGAACCAATGGAGAAACCATGGAGGAGCAAGGAATCATATAGAAAATCTTGAGAAGTTTTCCCTCAAGATTCGATACAATAGTTATTGTCATTGAAGAGGCAAAGGATCTCTCAACATTGACTGTAGATGAGTTAATGGGTTCTCTTCAAACCCATGGGCAATGCCTTTATAGTTATGAAAATTCTTCTCAAGAAAAAGCTTTCAGAGCTCAAGATAATGCAAGAGGCAGGGGAAGAGGAAGAAACAGCTACGAACTAAGCTCCAGAAGCAGAGGTTGTGGCAACTCTAGACAACAAAATATTGGAGGAGAAAGCTTAGGACAAGAAGGTGCCAATGAGGGAGCTAGCAACTCTCAAAATAATTCCAGAGGAGGAAATAAGAACAATAGCTCGAAGAAGAGCACTATTGAGTGTTATTATTGCCATAAATTTGGGTATTATGCAAGTGAATGCTAGAAAAAACAAGGTGATCAGTCGAAGAAAAGTAAAAAGGTTGGTAATGTGAAAGTGGGTTATAGAATTAATCTCACCACCTTTATGATGTGCAATATTGGTAAAGAAGGCAGCCCTGAATTCTTGTATTTAGACAATGGTTCCAGCAACCACATGAGTGGTAAAGAAAGTCTTTTCTCTTTCATTGATACAAATATAAAGACTTAAATTAGAATGAGGAACAATGAAATTGTTTCAGTTGTGGGAAAATGATCTATTATGATCTGCACCAAGCAAGGTGAGAAACAAGAAATTTACAATGTTTATTTTTCCCCTGGTATAAAGCACAATTTCTTGAGTGTTGGATAACTCACTCCAAATAGATATAAAGTGCTAAAAGAGGATGACCAATTAATCATTTATGACAAGGATGGGAGTAATAAGATTGTTGCAGCAGTCCAAATGATAGAGAATCAAATGTTTCAATTGAAGGTAGAGTTGTGTTTCTCTTAACAGGCTGTAGTTGTACCTCCTAAGAAACAAATACAACAACAATCAGCCTTCAAGAGCATGATTAAATACTCCTCTAAGCTATGGCATTTAAGGTATACAAAGAATGGCTATGCTTGTTTAAGTTGATTGTCCAAGAAAAGAATGGTAGATGATTTTCCATGTATAAAAGAGTTCACTATCAAGTGTGAGGCTTGTATTTTGGGTAAGAGACATAAGCTGGCTTTTATTTTTGGTAACTTTCGAAGGGAAAGAGTGAAATTATAGCTGGTGCATACTGATTTAGTTTTCCCTATGCAAATCACTTCCATTGGGGGGAGCACTTATTTTATCACCTTGATAGATGATTTCAGCCGTAAAACGTGGGTATATTTTATGAAAAATAACTCTCAAGATTTTGATAAGATTTTAGAATTTAAAGCCCATGCTGAAAAAGAAAGTGGACAATATGTTAAAGTCCTAAGGTCAGATAGAGGGAACAATATACCTCCAATATTTTTATGAACTTTTGCAGGAAAAATGACATAGAGAAGGAGCTAACAACTAGTTATACTCTACAACCAAATGGAGTGGATAAAAGAAATAATAGGACCATCATTGAGATGGCGAGGATCATGATGAAGGAAAATTGAATATTGGGGAGAAGCTATAGCAAGAGATATCTATTTCATAAATAGAATTCCTATAAAGATAGTCCATGACAAGATTACATTGGAAGCATGGAAAAAGCATAGATGAACGATTGAACAATTGAGAGTGTTTGGGTTTGTAGCATATGCAGACGTTGCAAAGGAGAAAAGTCACAAGTTGGATGATAAGGGTTTGAAGTGTATCTTTGTGGGATACAATATTGATTCAAAGACATATATATTGTATATCCCAGTCACCAAAAATATCACCATTTCAAGAGACCTGGTGTTCATTGAGAATGAGTCATGGAATGGCTCGGTGGACATGTCATTAAGAACTTCAAGTAAAGTGCCTATTATTGCTAAAGTTGATGAGTTTAATGATCATAAAGATGATACAATAACATACATAAAAGGATCTAAAAGGGTCCTGATGCAATGGAAAGGTTGGTGGACTCCTAAACAATAAAGGATTGTAACAAACTTGAAAGAAGTAGTAAGGTTTCCGAAGCCCTTGAAGGCTTCAATTGACCTTAAACTAACCAAGATTCCTCCCTATGGTAAATGATGTTGGATATGGTATATTTAAAAGGTATTGGGGTGGATTAAAGTGGTTTTAAGGTTTCAAGTTCAACCCAAAACTCCTAGCCCTTGATTCTTCTCCAAAATAGCAGTAGGCCTAATAGCCTTCCTTGTAGCCCTTCAGCGAGAGTAAATGACACTTAGCATTGAAATTTCCCAAAGGAATAGCCAAATAAATTATATTTTCAGATACTATTTATCAACTTCTATAACATACTAAATGGACACTATATACTCTATTGGACCATATATGTCTATCCTCACACTATGACTCCAAAAATGCATAAAAAGTCTCCAATTAAAAAAGAAACTAATAGTTCTAGGCCTTCCCAAGACCCCAAATCCTAGACAATGTTACAAAATGGCTTCAAACCAAAGAATATCAAATCAATTTCACTCGAGGACAATTCTAAGATCAAAAGGCCCAAATCATCACTTACAAACCCTTATTCCTAGGGCCACTTTAATGTCTTGTCTCCGATCACCTTAGGACTACAATGGAACTTGATTCATAAATAACCAACCATTTCAAGACACCCCAAAAAATAATATACACCCCTTGTTTGGCTAGATAATCCACTGCTATACCCTAACCTCTAAATTCAACACACTTTCTCCTCTTCCTGACTATGATCACCTTCACCTTCCCACTTTATGAATATGAATTGTTTAAAGGACTATAATATAATTTTAGATAAGTCACATTCCATGGATTATAGGAATTTGAGTCCATGGAATGGTCTATGCTCAAGAGATTAACTCAAAATAGTAAAAGAAAACTGTACAATACTGTGGTAACACGTTGTATTCAAAGGACACTCATACAAAATAGTTCTTAAAACATTCAAAGCTCTTCAATATTACCTTCTAATGTGTATTGGATCCTTTTTGGATTCCTTGAACAAAACATACATAAGTTTTCACATCCAAAATCACCAAAAATTAGAGAAATACAATCTTTGTTGAATTGTTTCACTTGTTGTCTGTACACTCCAGATCTTTGTCTACCCATACAATGGGTTCAGTCTCAAATAGAAAAATAAATCTAAACTTCCCCAACCTCTCCTGATCAGTTAGAGGGATTAGTTAAGTGTTTTTTTTACATTAAATCCTTAACTTCCCTCCCAAATGGCTAACTAGTCATTAGTTTTAAATATTTGAAAATTTAAACTATGAAAATGCTTTTAAAACCTTATTCATTGGAAACTAAGAACTCCAAAGGTTTTTCAACACCTAGGAGACTTAAGTTAAACACTCCTACAACCTTAAACTACCCTAAGACATCCTTGGACACTAATGGTCCATTTTACAATCATTTTATCCTTTCAAGGATATCAATCGAGTCCTTACATTGCAATGTCATTTCATGACATTAAAACATAATAGGTTCCAATAACATATAGTTAAGGTGATTAATCCTCTTTTTCCTCTTGTTCTTCCTGAGGGCCTTCAAAGTCTTCATGATTGTACTAGTTTTCTTAATAATGTTCTCAATGATCCTTTGTGCCCCTGCAGCAGGTCCTAACAGTCTCTCCATAAAACATCAGCAACAATACTAAGAGTTCTGGTCCCACTCTCACCTCCCTAATTCCAAGAAAGACCAAGAGTCTAAGGTAGATATACCAAGATGAAAGGTATGAAAACAAATTTAATGAGAATATTAATTTTGCATTATTTTCTCATAGTGATCCAATTTATTTTGAGGATGCTAAAATGGTGTGATGCCATGACTGAGGAAATAAATGCAATTAAAAGAAATGAAACTTGGGAGCTAACTAATTTACCTCCTAACAAGAAATTTATTGGAGTTAAATAGGTTTACAAGACCAAGAGAAATGCTGAAGGAAAAATAGATATGCATAAGGCTCTATTGGTGGTCAAGGGGTACAAATGGAAGTTTAGTAGAGATTATGATGAGCCTTATGCCCCTGTTGCAAGAATGGAAATTGTGCATGTTGTCATAGCAATTGCGACCAAACACAAATGGAAGGTATATCAAATTGCTGTGAAATATGCCTTCTTAAATGAAGTATTAAAAGAAGAAATTTATGTGGAGCATCCACCTGGTTATGAAGTTCTAGGTGATGAAGGTAAAGTGTATAGGCTGAAGAAGGTTGTTTATGGTCTAAAGCAAGCTCCACGCCATCTTATAGCAGGATTGACTCATATTTTATGAGCAATGGCTTTTTCAAAAGTGATGGTGAGCCCACTCTTTACATCAAGGCAGAAAATTGTAATATTTTAATTATTTTCTTGTATGTTGATTATTTAGTCTTTACTCAGGATGATGATTTCCTCATTTCTGACTTTAAAGAGGCCATGAAAAGAGAGTTTGAAATGTCAGACTTAGATCTCTTAAGATATTTTCTAGGAATTGAAGTAAAACAATTCCATGATGGTATTTTTAATCTCTCAAGAAATATATGCAAATAAGATTTTTGAGAGATTTATAATGCATAGTAGCAAGGATGTCCCAACACAAACTATGATAGGTCTAAAGGTAAGCAAGAAATATTATAGCAGCAATGTGAATCCAACCTTGTATTAAAGTTTGGTTGGAATTTTAATGTATTTGACAACAACTAGACCAGACATAATGCATGCAGTAAGTTTTTTTTCCACATTTATGGAAACTCCAAAGGACTCTCATTGGCAAGTAAGAAATATAATTTTAAGGTATGTGAATGAAACCAAAGGATATGGTATTTGAAGACTCAGTTGAAGGAGTGAAGGAGGAAAAAATAAAAAGCATTTATCCAGATTGAAACAACCTTGACAAAGGAAATATTTCCCATAATAGCACCAGCTTATTAATCTAAAGAAGCTTGGGATATCCTCCATAGAATATTTAAAGGGACTAACAAAGCTCATTTGGTTTAGCTTTAAATACTTCGAAGATACTTTGAGACTTTTTTCATGAAGGACAGTGAGTCCATTTCAAAATTTAACTTAAGGCTCTCTAGTTTTATAAACCAGTTGAGAACCAATGGAGAAACCACGGAGGCAGAAGGAATCATAGAGAAAATATTGAGAAGTCTTCCCTCAAGATTTGATACAATAGTTATTTCTATTGAAGAGGCAAAGGATCTCTCAACATTGAATATTGATGAGTTATTGAATTATATTCAAACCCATCAGAAATGCCTTAATAGGTATGCAAATTATTCTCAAGAAAAATATTTTAGAGCTCAAGCCAATGCAAGAGGTAGGGGAAGAGGAAGAAATAACTCTGAACGAAGCTCAAGAGGTAGAGGTCGCGGAAACTTTGGACAACAAAATGCTAGATGAGAAAGCTCAAGATGAGAAGGCACCAATGAGGGAGCTAGCAGGTATCAGAATAATTCCAGAGGAGGAAAGAAGAATAATAGCTCAAATAAGAGCACTATTGAGTGTTATTATTTCAATAAATTTGGGTATTATGCAAGTGAATTCTAGAAAATGCAAGGTGACGAGTCAAAGAAAATGTCCAATGTTTCTAATGTTAAAGTGGGTTATGGAAATAATCCCACTGCATTTATCCTGTGCAATATTGGTGAAGAAGGAAGCCCTAAATTCTTGTATTTAGAAAGTGGTCACAGCAACCACATGAGTGGTAAAGAAAGTATTTTCTCTTTCATTGATATAAATATAAAGTCTAAAATTAGGATGGGGAACAATAAAATTGTTCCAGTTGTGGGAAAAAGGATCTATTATGATTCACACCAAGAAAGGTGAGAAACAAGAAATTCAGAATGTTTATTTTTCCCCTGGTATAAAGAACAATTTTATGAGCGTTGGATAGCTCAGTCAAAATTTTTATAAAGTGTTGATAGAGGATGACTAATGCATAATTTATGGGAAGGATGGGAGTAAGAAAATTATGACAGAGAATTAAATGTTTTCGTTGAAGGTAGAGATGGTTTTCTCTTCACAATCAGTAGCTTCACCTCCCAAGAAAGAAATACAATATCAATCAGCCTTCAAGAGCATGATTAAAGACTCCTCCAAGGTATGGCATTTAAGGTATCGGAAACTTGGCTATGCTGGTTTGAGTTTATGGTCCAAGAAAAGAATGGTAGATGATTTACCATGTATAAAAGAGTTCAATAGCAAGTGTGAGACTTGTATTTTGGGTAAGTAACATAGGATGCCTTTTATTTTTCGTAACTCTCAAAGGGAAAGAGAGACATTAGAGCTGGTGCATACTGATTTACTTGGCCATATGCAAATAACTTCCATTGGGGGAGTACCTATTTTATGACCTTCATAGATGATTTCAGCCATAGAACATGGGTATATTTTGTTAGAAACACTGAGAGGGAGGGGGTGAATTAGTGTTTATCTATTAATTATATTTCAGCCAATTAAACATGAAACAATTAAGCATTCAAGAATCTTAACACAAGAACACATAACACATGATATGATTACGGAGAACCTTGATCAGAGGAAAACTCCGGTGGGGATTAGTACCCACAAAATATTGTACTAGGTATAATGAACCTGTTAAAGTTCCTTTGCCCTGTTAGAAGTAGTCTTTAAAATTTGAGTACAATGACCTGGTTAAAGGTCAGACCCTGTTAGGAGTCTTTTACAAAACAATGTTAGGGATGTATGGCTCACTGCCCAATAAGATGAAGGCTACAACCCTTTGAATGTTGATATGCACTATATCAAAAGTGAACTGTTGTTATGACACTGCTGTATGATCAGTTCCGTGTATGCGCGGATGCTCTTACTCCTTCAAAGAGCTATATCATCTTATGAATTCATTATACTATCCCTCTATAACTTCTTCTTGCATAATAATCAACTCATGTAACATATCTTTTCATTACATACTTATATTTTTAAATCCAAATAGGCACGACCCAAAACAAATCACTAGTCGGCCATAAAACAAAAATATACAATGCTTCCGAACAAGTCAGCCTAAGCATGTTTACTATAACATTAATTACATCAATAAAAAATTATAACTAAAGGCTCTTAGCCATTACATTATAAAATCATACACGCTGATCAAAACTGTAGTCGGCTTCCATGCTCTGTTTCCTGGACTGTAGGTCTACTAATCTGTTTGTAACTTTTCCGTACTGATGTTCCATACTGATGTTCTATACTCTGCGCGTTTGGATCTAGTATTTATATACACCATAGAGTATATACCTAAGCATGCATGTTCTGGTGTGATATATAACATGTGCACTGATGTGCTGATCTCTGTATCTCTCTATCTGTCCTTTTTTCTATACTTAGTCATTTTATCTTCTAAGTTATCTTTGACAGAAGCTTAGTATGACTTTGTTTGCATGATTGACAACAAAAAATAAGTCATCCTTCCTCAGTAAGTCAACTTTCCAACATATTTTATGAAAAATAACTTTGAACCTTTTGATAAGTTTTTAGAATTTAAATCCCAGGCTGAAAAATAAAGTGGATAATATGTTAAAGTCCTAAGGTCAGATAGATGGGGGAATATACCTCCAATATTTTTGTCAAGTTTTGCAGGTAAAATGACATAAAGAAGGAGGTAATAGCTAGTTGTACTCCACAACAAAATAGAGTGGCTGAAAGAAATAATAGGACCATCGCTGAGATGGAAATGATCATGACAAAAAAAAATTTATTATTGGGGAGAAGCTATAGTAAGAGTTGTGTATTTGATAAATAGAAGTCCTACAAAGACAGTTTGTGACAAGATTCCATTGAAAGCATGGGCAAAGTATAGATGAACGGTTGAACACTTGAGAGTGTTTGGGTGTGTAGCATATGCACACATGCCAAAGGAGAAAAGGAAAAAGTTGGATGATAAGGTTGTGAAATGTATCTTTGTGGGATAAAGTCTTGATTGAAAGACATATATATTATATAGTACAGTCACAAAAAATATCATCATTTTAGGAGACAATGAGTTCATTGAGAATGAGTCATGGGATGGGTCGGTGCACATGTCATCAAGAAATTTAAGTAAAGTGCCTATTATTACTGAAGATGATGAGTTTAATGATTAGAAATATGATACAAAAACAAACATAAAGGATTTAAAAGGGTCCTAACAGGCTCTCCACAAAATAGTAGCAACAATACTAAGAGTTCTAACCCCACTCTCGCCTCCCTAACGCCAAGAAAGACCAAGAGTCTAAGGGAGATATACCAAGATGAAAGGTATGAAGATGAATTTAATGAAAATATTAATTTTCCATTATTTTCTCATAGTGATCCAATTTATTTTGAGGATGCTGAAATGGTGTGATGCCATGAATGAGGAAATATATGGAATTAAGACAAATAAAACTTGGGAGCTAACTAATTTACCTCCTAACAAGAAAGTTATTGCAGTTAAATGGGTTTACAAGACCAAGATCAATGCTGAAGGAAAAATAGATAGGCATAAGGCTCAATTGGTAGTCAAGGGGTACAAACAATAGTTTGGTAGAGATTATGATGAGACTCATGCACCTATTGCAAGAATGGAAATGTGTGTGTTATCATATTAATTGCAGCCCAACACAAATGGAAGGTATATCAAATCAATGTAAAATCTTCATTCTTAAATGGAGTATTAAAAGTAGAAATTTATGTAGACTAGCCACCTGTTTATGAAGCTCCGAGTGATGAAGGTAAAGTGTATAGGCTAAAGAAGGCTCTTTATGGGTTGAAGCAAGCTCCACAGGCATGGTATTTCAAGATTGACTCATATTTTATGAGCAATGACGTTTGCAAAAGTGATGGTGAGCCCACTCTTTACATGAAGGTAGAAAATGGTAATATTTTCATTATTGTCTTGTATATTGATGATTTAGTCTATACTGGGGATGATGATTTCCTCATTGCTAACTTTAAAGAGGCCACAAAAAGAGAATTTGAAATGTCAAACTTAGATCTCTTAAGATATTTTCTAGGCATAGAAGTATAAAAAATTCATGATGGTATTTTTATCTCTCAAGAAGTATATGCAAATAAGAGTTTGGAGAAATTAGAATGCAGAGTAGCAAGGATACTGCAACACCAAATATGATCGGTGTAAAGCTAAGAAAGAAATATTGCAACAATAATGTGAATCCGACCTTGTATTAAATATTGGTTGGAAGTTTAATGTATTTGACAACAACTAGACTAGACATAATGCATGCAGTAAGTTTGGTTTCCACATTTATGGAACCTCCAAAGGACTCTAATTGGAAAGAATGAAAGAGAATTTTAAGGTATGTGAATGACACCAAAGGATATGGTATTTTGTATACTACAACAAATGATTCTAGGGTAATTTTTTACATGATTTTTTAATTGGGCAGAAAGTTTGGATGATAGGAAGAGCTATTCCTAGTATGTTTTTTAGATGGGTTCATGTGTAATCTCATGGAATTCTAAGAAGAAACCCATAGTTCTTGAATTTATAGAAAAGGCTCAGTATATAGCTGAAAATGTAGCAGCATGTCAACCTATTTGGCTGAGAAGGATCTTCGAAGATTTGAAGGAAGAACAAGAGGATGGAACCATGATATTTTGTGACAATATTTCCTCAATATCTTTGACAAAAAAACATGTGTTTCAATGAAGAAGCAAACACATTGAAATCAGGTATCATTTTATTAGAGTAGTTGAGAATGGTAAAATTAAAATAAAATTTTGTAGGTCTGAGCAGGAGCTAGTAGACATTTTCACCAAGCCATTGGGCATTGGAAGTTTTGAACGCCAAGGAGAAATCTGGGCATGGTTACTTTGGATCAAGAATGATCTTGTTTTTTTACTAAGGACAAAGGGGGAGTGTTGGATTTTAAGAATAAAATTTTATTTTCTTGGGCCTCTTTGACTTCTAAAATATATATCCTTTGTTTATTGCTGATAAGTGTTAATCAAATTTTATGAAGACTTTAGAAGATAACTTTAAATTAGATTTTTTTTGTGGACTTTGGCTAATAATTTTAAATCTGATTTGGTTTTTTTTCGAGACAAAAAATAATTATAAAAGGAAAAGTTGTTTTTGGACTTAGTTAGAGAAGAGATGTGTGAAATCAGAGCAGGAAGAGGATGCTTTTGTAATGCTCTATTTTATGGCAGCAGTTGTATGTGTGTGTGTGTGTTTTTTTTTTCTTCTTGTTGAGTAGTGAGTGCTGGAGGCATTTTTTGAGAGCTCTAAGAAGCTCCAAATATTTTGTATGCAACCCCAATCGCTGCAATTTTAGTTTGTAGTATGTAGTTATAGACATTAGTTTATTTATGAGATAGTAGTTTACATCTTTCTTATTGTAAATGTTATTTTCAGTTTAATAGAAGCAAGAAAAGCTTGCATATCTCCAGTTCTATTTGTGTTTATGCTCTACCTTATTTTGGGGATTAAGAATTTGTTTGTTTGTTTGTTTTTTTTTGTTTTTTTTTCTCTGATTACATAGAATTTACTAGTGAGTTTTTAGAATATAGAGTGATTTTATATTCTTTACTCCTTGTTATTTCTTCCCAATATCACATGCATGTCTACGAATTCATTCCAATCATAATATATATCAAAGTGCACCTTTGTTATGATTTGATGGTTGTCCATACCCTATTCCAGATATTTCATTTTGTTAGAGTAGGGAGATTTCTGGCATAGATTGTTCAATTGGACATTAGCAATTCTCATTAATCTCCCATTAAATCTTCAAAGATTCATATTAGTTATTCACTACTTATCCTAGTGCCTCTATGTCAATATTAATTATTATGTGGAATTTTCCCTTTAAATTACACATAGATACTCATGAAGGGCTACTGCTTAGTAGTATGCCTTGGATGCTTTGTAACTGTTATGTAAGGAAACTCAGGTGCGGAAATAGCTTCCTACGCTAATCTCTATAGGAAAGTATTGTGCAAATTCTTTTAAATCCTTACAATTACAGATTCGTTAACTACTTTAACAAAGATATTGCAACCACATACCATGCATACAGAAAACAGAGAATGACACAATGATATACCCTGGGGAAAACCTTTCGGTAAAAAACCCCAGCACTCCAAAACCTGCACAATGTATTAATCAAAACTATTACAGCTACAATACACTTGCAATGCAAGTTCTTTCAGAAGATTTCAAAACCCTTGAAGACAAATCACGGTAGCATAAACCGTTCCAACAATACACTTGCATCACATCTCTTCGCAACCCTAACAAATGCTTATATCATGCGCTTCACTTTTTAGGGCTACTCCAAAAGATAACCATATTAGGGTTTTACCATTCTACGAGAAAATAGGAAACCTAAATTTTTTTTTGGGTCATTTACTTGTATATCTGGTAGGATTGATTGGAGGCATCCTCATGCCTGATAGAGGACAACATGGTTTTATGTACGGCTAGGTGGAGACACTAGAGAAGATGGTTGTATCATCCCACAGATTCGGCTAGGGTTGCTGCATATTAGCACACATATATCGAGAGCTCCATGAGATAGTCTATGAGTACTCTTACAGCATGACTGTAGAGATTCTGGTTTTGTAGATCTGGGCCTGGGAGTATATCCCTATGACACGGCTAATAGTAGACAGGCAGGGAGTAGCTCAATAGCCTTATGTTTATATGTATTTTGGATTGATTCAGCTGCCCCATCTGGGCAAGGTAGAGTAATGGAATTGATTTTTTGATGATATGACTGTTGTGATATGGAGACCCTACCTAGATTGTGAGGAGTGGGCCTTGATAGGTGGCAGATGTTGTATTTATTTTAGAGTAGGTATTTGATTGGTCATACCTGATACATTGTAGAGTGATTTCAAGTTACATGTATTCTGACAAAGTACGACCGTGTATAGGGAGGATCATAGGATTTGATAGCTTATGCCCAGATTTGTGATGAGGAGCCCCTTTTGGGGGCCAGATTGGTATATGAGACCGCTCAACTAGAGATCATTTAGATGGTCACAGTTGGGTGGGATTATCTTCCAGATGTGGTAGATACAGGTTGTACACTCTTCCCGAACCCCACGATTGGGGAAGAGTGTACAGTACTCAAATTTATCAGTTGCCACATGTCTTCACCTGTCATTGAATATTCCTGACATAGCTCTTACATGTCATAGGAATCCGTCATAACCATTTTAGCCATGATCTCCTTACACACAATTCAAGATGCCGACACATCAAAATTATTTGCAAGAAATACATTTTACAAAACAAATAATAAGAATAGGAATTATCCAAGGTTGAGACACCTTATTCCTAACATTCTCCCACTTGTCGAACACCTTGTAAGAGCAACAAGAACATAACAGGAACTAACCGCTATAGGCCAAAAGGCCCATAGACTCCAAACACCATCTAAACTTCTCAGTGCTCACTGGTTTCGTTAATGCATCTTTAACATTCTTCACAGTATCTACCTTCTCCAAATTTACCTTTCCATCTTCCACCATATCTCTCACAAAGTGAAACTGCAAATCAATGTGCTTCGTTCTGGCATGGAAACTTGGATTCTTTGCAAGGCAAATAGCGCTCTGACTGTCACACAAAATAGTAATTTGTTATGCATCAACACCAACATTAGAACACAATATTCTAAGCCAAATGGCTTCCTTACAAGCATGAGTAGCAGCCATGTACTCAGCTTCTATAGTGGACAAAGAAACCACAGGTTGTCGCTTACTCATCCAACTGATGGCACCACCAAACATAGTGAACAC
>MU223707.1:2553220-2569337 GCA_018584345.1 Thuja plicata | reverse complement strand
GCAACTCAAAGGATACAAAAAAGAAAGAAACACAACTATAGGAATAGTCAAAATTCACTAAGCTAATTCTCCATCAATTTGACCCCCTTAACAACATGTAGATTCTCTCTCTAAATAGCCAACATGGTTTATTTGAAATTAGTCTTCCCACAAAAACCATCTTACCATAAGCAAGACATTAAACTCATAAACCAACTTCCCAAATCTAGCTTTAATAATAGCACCCCTAACGTCTATCAACATGATACATCCCATGGCTAAATTCATCAACCTAATTTGAATACATGATATTCAAACCCTAAAACCTCACTTAACCTACAACTAGAGAGGGACATAACCCTAACCACTACTCAGCATCATAACCACACATAAACTCTCTCGACAGCACACTCGAGCATTGGAGGTAACTGTAGTTTGTTTGAGTTTGATGTCGATATGACCATCTACAAGGAAAAGATAGTTGCAGTATGTAGTGGCACTTAAAAATACTAATGTGGCTTTGTAGAAGGGATGTTGATACACTGGAACTGACGTAGCATTTACTTCATCTATCAGTGGAATTCAGTTTTGAGTAAAACACATTGCATCTGTTCATCGACTCACTTTGCATCTTAGGGTTTTGTGTTGTAGTGCCGCCATGTTGGTTTTGAAACCATGATCATCTGCAATGAAACCTACGATGTTTAGTGGAAAGGAATTATTGTCTCAAGCTCTTAACAGGAAGCAAAGGATGTATTTTTGTTTTCCATAACACATGGCATCTTTTACTCTGAATCTTACTTCAAAGGCTATGGCTTTTGATCTGTTGTTTTCTTGAACACGAGCCCTGACTATAAGTTTACTTGCACTTGATTTAATATTATAATGTTTTAGTGATATAGAATCTTTGGTCTTCCCTTCTTTTCTTTATTTTGGGTTTCATCTGTGAGTTATCTTTAGTCTTCTTTGAAAGATAGGAACACTTGATGATAAAGGATTTTCAAAGCCATTTACAAATAGCACTGTAGATTTAATTGTAACTCGGGTTCCATCTGATGTCTTACCACCATCTTGGGTTTTAAACTGTACTGTACAAATACTAAGGGAGCTCTTCTCTGTTTGTGACTGCCACTATACTCTTGGAAGTTATTACCACTGCCATCTTGGAATGGTTCTAAGTTGTGGCTAGGACATCCCCAGTTTATAACTGAAGTTCATGGGGTTTGCTGTGTGACATGGAGCTACACCACTACTAGTGATCTCGAAATGTGGTTGAGCTATTGGGTAACCATGAAACACAACCTTTACTGCATATTCATCTTAGCCACAGCTTCAGACTTATCCCCAGTCTATAGCACGACAATAAAACACAACCACTGCTGTCTTTCCTTCAGACCCGCAGGCAATAGACCAATCTATGAATGTTTTACTTTGACCAACATGTGGGTTTTCTGAAAACCATGACTCTCTTCAAAATTAAAAAAAATGTAGCTTATGACTGAAAGATGGAGTGTATACATTTAGTTTTAGCTTTATGACATCTTTCAGTCATAAGCTTCACATTCTTTTGTGCGAGTTTCTATAGACATAAATGGGAACATGAAGACAGATCTCTTCGCATATACAGATAAGTTGACTCCTTCTGTTGTTTATTCATTCTCTGCTCTTTGCATTAATATGATCTCCACTTGCTTAGTGTTTTGATGTATGTCGGTACTCTCTGTCTGATGTTGACTGTAGATTTAAATCTTTATACAACTACTGAACTATCATTTGTTTGCTATTGAGCCCATAAACCTTAGCTGTTCTCAATGTCAAAGCTCACTGTCATTCTCACATGCTTTTACTTGCATAACTTTAGAATAAACACACAACTCTACACTTGGAGTTGTCGATTTGATGCTTATTTCCACTTTGAAGTGAAACATGGGATTTTCATTGTTTGAATGTTTTAATAAAAACATCATTACTACTATCTTCAAATAAAAACATGCAGTAAGCACAACATATGCTTCTATTGGATGACACTCCACTGTCTCAAAAAGAAACACACATAAAATTTAAACTGCAATAAATGTTAAAAAAACACTATTAGTTTGCAGTCTTGACAACAATACTGAGCATCTTCGTTAGAATTTAAAACATAAATATGTCGAATATGATGTTGTTATTTAATGGAAAAATACACTATTTTATTTTTAAAGTATACCTAGGAAATAACAAACCCATGGGGTTCGAGCACGGGCTCGTGACTCCCATGGATTTTAATTCAAAATAATAAACACATCCTACACATACAATTCTTATCAATATTATAGTCTCTGCTCAGTTATCAAGAATGTTCATCATTTCAAAACATCTATATGAGATGTAAACTTTGCAAAAAGAAAACTGTCTCAACAGTTGGTCTAAAACACATTACATATTGCAATATCTTAGCATGATCAAGCATAGTGTTATTAATGAAGCTTCTGAATATCCTGTAATACATTTTCCATTATGTTTGTTCTTTGTATGTGCACACCCATGCTGATGTGAGACTGTTAATTTCTATCCAACTTGCAGTTTTCACATTTTTTGTTCCATGCTTTTACTCTGTCAGCATTTTCTCATTGAACACAATTTATGCATAATCTTTATGTATGATATTTTCAACTTGGATCATCCAAGTGAAGTTTAGAAAATGTATAGCAGCTACATATATATGAAGAAGCACTTACTGTAACAACACTTTCACACTTTCCATTAATTGCATAAAAATAGTGAATCTTTAGAGTCTTTCAATTCTGCAATTCACCAGCTTTCTTTGTTCATGTCCTTTCTATAGCATATTTTGCACCTTCATATTTCTGCACCTCATCCTTCTTATGTACATGAGTCAAAACCTTCTGAGATATCAACCATCCTTTTGCATATAATCCCTTATGTGAAGTTTGAGCCTGGGCTCGTGACATCCATTGCATCATTTTCTTTTGTTTCCTGCATTCACTTATAGATAACTGTCCACTTGCACACAAAATAACACTCAATTTATTATGTCATTAAATCATACGCACTAGTTAATGTTTGTGAGTGAATATAAGATAACATTAACTCATGAATATTGGTTGCTTTGTGTTATTTGGTGAACTCATAGGTTGATCTAATCATGAAAAAGGTTTCTCAGATGGTAATACTAAATCCCTTTCATTCCGATATCTGGTAATATAGAGAAGAACAAGATGTATCAGAGTGATCATACATAGAAAAAGGTTTCATGTTTGGAACAAGTCCCTTTAATACTATTCTTCAGACATTATAGATGAGTTTCTTCTCATAACATTGATTTCATCAGAATGATATGCAGTTTTTAGAAAGATTGATTGTGTTTTGTTTATGTTCCATGTATTGCTTAGATCCAACTGGCTCTAACTTATTTTTCACCATGTTGCAGGTAAACCCTAAGATGACCTATATGCAGATTAAGATGGGCTATGAAGACCTAGGACTTGATATGCAACCAACAATGGAGACCTAAAATGCAAGCATCAAAACCCAACCACAAGTAAATGCATGGGACCTCTACTCAGTACTTTCAATTATGCCTTTTATTCTGCAATGTACTATGGTTTTGACATGAAAAGAAAGATTAAATAACATTTTTATAATACATTCAGCTTGAATGCACAATGTAATTGATCAAAATTGTAATTTATAAATTTTGGAATGTGATCAACTCGTAGAGTACAAAAATGACAATTTCTACAAATGAATGTAATTATAAAATATTGATTAATAATACCTGAAGGATAATATTAATGGGACCTCTAAAATGAAATCTCTTGCTATTTATGATTATTTTGATGCATGTTGCAAATTTGGATAACAATTTTGGCGACTTCTGCTAGATGTCTGCCTGCGAGAAACGAACCTAGACCTCTATCCTTGGGCAATGGAGTTAGGAAACCTGAAACCATGAATGCAATCATTATTGAAATGAAAATGCAGCTAACCTAGACCTAATGCAACCTAAAGACCTAAGAAACCTATGGACCTATATGCTTGGACAACACTTATTGAAAATGAAAACCTAGACTAAAACCTAATCCTTAAAGCAAAGCTTGAGGTGTATTCCAATAACTAGAATTTGCAGGACTTCTCCATCTGTTGTGGACAACTGATAAGAATTTTTTTCCTTGTAGGCTTTAATAAAAAATGGGCCTACCCAAAATTTGCCAAATTTATCATGCTACCCTGGCCTGCTCTTTAGCACATCCCACTTGAGTACTAAATTTCCCTCTTTAAATTCTTTGAACTTAGCTTTCTTATCAAAAGATCTCTTAGTTTGTGCTTGCTTAGGTTCCATTGTAACCAGTTCTTTTCTCATTTCCTCTTCTAGCTGTAATAAATTAGCATACCTTAGTTTAAGGGGATCTTCTTCTCCAAACAATAATATCTGATCAGCTAGCTACAAGGCTGGAAATTCAATGGAAACTGGCAATCTGTCCTCTTTACCATAAACTAGGACATAAGGGGAATTCCCAATTACCTATTTAGATGTAATCCTATAAGGCCACAAGGCTCCCTTCAATTTGAAAATCCAATCCCTCTTATTTCCTTGCAAAGTCTTCTTGATGATCCTGATTAGGTTTTTATTGGTAGATTCTGCAAGACCATTACCCTGAGGATAATAGTTTGAAGAAGTGTTTAAGTAAATCCCATTTTTTACAGCCCATTCTGTAATGGCTAAACCAATAAAAGCCATTGCATTATCAGAAATAATTGATTGAGGAACTCCAAACCTGGTTATAATATCATAATAGAATTTTAACACAGCAGGTCCAGAAGCCTCCTTTAGTGCAATAGCCTCGGTCCATCTTGTAAAATAATCAGTAGCAGTTAAAATCCATTTATGACCTACACTAGAATTATGATTGATAGGACCAATAAAGTCCATTCCCCACTTAGCAAATGACTGATCAACCATAATTGGTTTTAATGGCAGTGCTGCTAGCCTTTGTTTACCTGCAAAAAGTGCACATTTCTAACATTTTCTAGCCCAAACATGAGCATCCTTAAATAAATCAGGCCAATAATAGTCTTCCCTTAGTATTTTCCAAGCTGTAGTTTGAGGACTGAAATGTCCTCCACAAGATCCATCATGAAACTCAGATAATATTCTCCTTTGATCTAATGAATCAATACATTTAAGAAACATCCCAGAATAATATTTTCTATATAGAACACCATCAATAAGAACATAGGGAATAGACTGTAACCTGTAGTACCTCCTTTTTGCCTTATCAAGATTATTTAAGCATTGTCTTGTTTGCAAGAATCTGTTCATATCTGACAACCAAGTCATAGGATCATTAAACAATACAATATCACTTTGTAAATTTTTCAAATTCTTTAGATGCTTCGATCTGTTCTTCTTCTTCTACCATTTGTGCACAAAGGCCTTTACCTCTAACCATCTTAGTTACATAAATCTACACATCATACTCCATAACCCTTGTTATCTAACCAACTCTTTTCTCATTAACATCCTTGTTCAACAAAAACTCCTTGATGCTAGGATGAGCAACCATTAAGTGCACCCTATTTCTAGCAATTAAATGCTTAAACTTCTTCAAAGCTTTAATAATAGCAAGTACATGTTTTTCAATAAAAGTGTACCTTCTCTCATAATCATCCATACCTTTGCTGAAAAATGCAACTGGTTGCTCTTGTTTTTTATCATTCTTTTGAACAAGCATAGCGGAAATTGTGTCAGAACCACCATAAGCATACAAAGTGAAGTCTTTAGTAAAATCAGGATTAACAAGAGTAGGGGCTGAAGACAAAGCCTATTTTATCACTTCAAAATTCCTCTTTCCTTCATCAGTCCAGCTGAAAGGAGTATCCTTTTTAAGCATTGTGGTCAATGGCTTTAATAAATTTGCAATATCAGGGATAAACCTCCTTGCGAAGTTAATTCTCCCAATAAAACTCTACAATCCTTTCTTATGTTTAGGTAATGAAAGATCAAGAATAACATGAATTCTTTTAGGATCAATTGTTGTTCCCTCCTTAGACACTTGGTATCCTAAGAGATTTCCTTCATGAACTACAAACATAGATTTCTTAGGATTTAAAGATATTCCAAACTCTCTACATCTTTGTAATATTTGTCTTAAATGATCAATATGTTGATTTGCAACCTTGCTGTAAATTGTCACATCATCTAGGTATACTAGAACAAACTTATACATTAGATTCTTGAAAGCCATGTCCATTGCTTTCTGAAGAGTAGCTCCAACATTTGAAAACCCAAATGGCATTCTTCTGTAGGCCATAGTTCCCCATTCGTAAAAGCTATTTTAAATTGATCAGATTCCTTAACTAAAATCTGATTATAACCAGAATATCCATCTAAGAGTGAGAATCTCTCAGAACCTAAAACATATTGTGAAATCTATTTGATGGAAGGAAGAGGGTGTCTATCTTTCAGAGATGACCTATTAAGGTCTCCAAAATCTACACAAAGTCTTATCTCTCCATTCTTCTTTCTTACTGGTACTAAGTTAGAAACCCAAGATGTGTGCTTAATAGGAAATATAATACCACCACCTAGAAGTTTTGTCGGCTCTTTTAACATTAATGGCTCTAATTTGGGATTTATAGGCCTTTGCTTTTGTCTAATTGGGCTAGCATTAGGTCTCAATTCTATGGTATGCTGAGTAAATTGGGGATCAAAACCTTTTAGATCAGAGTAATTCCATGCAAAAGCATCATTATATTCTCTAAAAAGATCAATAAACAGTTCTTTTTCTTCAGGAGAATTTATTTTACCAACCTTCAATGACTTATCTCTGAAAATTTGCACTTCTTCATAATGTTCTTCTTCAATCAACAGGCTCATTTTACCCTTTCTAAACTGGTCATCAGAATTAAAAGCTGATTCCAAGCTTACTAATCCCTTTGGAAATTTATTGGTTTTCAATTGAATAATATGATCTTCCATTTGCTGAATGTTTTTGTTATCTCTTGAAGCTGAAAAAACATATGTTTCTTTCAAAAAACATAGGATATGTTCATCAGTATTGAAAACTTGCCAATAAATATCATTATTCAGAATGGATGGCTTGACAATTATCTTAATATGTGACTAATATGAAATTATTCCTTTATTTTCTGTTATTGCAATATGAGCACCAATACCAGAAAGCCTATCAACATGTGTATTTTTCCTTCTAGGAATTGAAATCAGGTTGAAAGCATCAAATTCATCTAGAATATCAAAAACTCTAGATTTGTACATCTTAAGAAGATCATTTTTAATAGTATTGATGCCTCTCACCTGGTTAACAATAAGCTTGCTGTCACCAAATACTCTTAGACATTTGATACCTTTCAATCCTTCCCTTTCTAATCACTGGATTAAACTTTCATATTCAGCCACATTGTTAGAACAAGGAAAAGACAACTTAAATGTAGCATAAAAATTATCACCATTAGGTGAAACCAGCATAACCCCTGCACCAACTCCATCCTTATTCCTTGACCCATCAAAATACAAATCCCAAAGCTGGTTAGATACATCAGATTCAGATTTTAGGTCTTTAATCAAATTAGGGACTACTGAATTAGATTCTAAAATCATGTAATTTCCAAAACCAGCATCAAACCCATCCATCTTTTGGTCATTTCTAGCTGCCCATTCATCAAGAACCATATCGGGATATTCTTCAGTTTGTGTGTTATAAGATGAACTCTCATTGATTTCATCTGGATCCATGATCACACAACTTGCATTTATGGGGCTGGGATGATAAGGCTCTATATGGTCTTTGGCCCATGATTCTAACTTTATGGTCACCTTAGTACCATACCTAGTTCTAAATTATAGGTGAGACCAATCTGATGAGAAATATCCATATATCTTGGTTGTGAAGTATCTTGATAAACATAGAGCAAAATAAGTTGGCAGATCTATGACAAAAATATCTTGAGAAATGGAGAAATTTGGACATGAGTGCAAGGTTAGACTTGCATTTTTAACAACCCAAACAGTTTTAACTAAAGAACCATCAAGTTGAACAACTGCTTTCTCAAGAGATTCATACTTCAAATCCAATATATCAACTATACTCTTTGGCATAACAGTGCTGGTTGCACTACTGTCAACCATATAATAATGCACTAATTTGTTTCCAATGATTAAAGAAACATAGAAAGGAGGAGACTTAACATTTTCAGGTTTCTTACCTCCCTTTTTTGTCACCTTCTGTATATTTTCTGATTTTCTTTTAGTTCGTATTGCTGGCTGCTTTAATTCTGTAGCATTTTTACTTTCTTGTGATTTTTACTGTTGTACTTTACCAATCTTCTTTTCCTTCTGTTTGACTACTTCATCCTGAACCACTAAAGGCTCTGAATTGGCCAAGACCACTTTAGGAGGATTTTTTATAGCTTGATGTGGAATTGTTGTTCATTTTGACAGTTCCTCCTTTAATAAATCAGTTTTCCCTAGAATAGCTAATGAATCCAACATGGAAATAGAAATATTCATCTTTTTCATATTATCAACAATTTGTAAGGAACAACAAATTGTACCTTTTGAGGAGACTTACTAATACTCTTATCCAGCTACTTCTGATATTGCATTGTTCTATTTGCATGGGTAGAGGCTCCCTTTAGGATTGAAACTGGTGGAGTGAATGATGATTGATTTGTAGCAGAAATCCCAGCAGTTGATTTCTCTGATTCCAGGGCTCTCTTCTTGGCTCTTGTATTTGCTGATATGGATGAGTCACCATTTACTCCATAGAACTCTTCCTCTTACGAATTGAGGAATGCAGTGTTAGGAGCAGATATATCACAATGTTGCTGAGCCTCTTCAGTAGGTTGTGAATCTATGATACTCAAAACCATTAAGGATTGATTAAGCACTCCATTAGTACACTTAGTCTAATTGTGTTGTTCATTACAGGGATAAAACCATTCATAATCTACAACAAGGTTATTCTGGCTAGGAGCAATATCTCTAACAACATTGAGAGGTGTTGGATTGTATGTCCTATAAGGCCTTTGATTCCAGTTTTGCCTACTTCCATTACTATTCCCTTGATATTGCTACTTATTTCCCTAATAACTAGGTTGATTAGGCTGCTGAGATGAGGAACTAGCAAATTGATTTTGAGTATGGGCTATGGGATGAATTTACTTCCTTTTCAAGTTCACTAATTCATTCCCAAAATTTTGTAGCAAGCTCTCAATCTTTTGCTCACTATTTTTTATACTTTCCAATTCACTAGGAGGGACCATAGGTATGATTTCTTCACTTTTGTAAGATGGAAATGGAGCTAATGGTGGAGTAATCAATGGCATATTAGGCTGAATATTGGGAAAATAAGGCATGGGTAGCCTAGCAGCTATCTTTCCTTCCTGAATGAGACTATTCTCTACTCTAATTGCAATATCATAGGCTTGAGGTAAAGAATTTCCTCCCATGGACTGGATCATTACTGACATATCGCTATTCAAGCTTTTGAGAAAGTATAGAAGAGCATATTTGGTAGAGGGTCTTACCGTGGTAGGAATCCTATTCCAAGTATTCTAGAATCTGAGATTAAAATCACTTAACTCTTCTTGAGGAGCCCTTTTTATATTAGTTAATTTCTCTACTAAAGACAAATTGTTAGATTTATCCTCAAAAAACTTAGAAATATTTTCGCCAAAGACAACCCATGTAGCAATAGAATTTATTGGAAGATTTATGAACCAATCAAGAGCTTTACCTTTAAGTGATGTAGCCAAAAGCTTCATAGACACATCTTACTCCATAACACGGTGGACATTGCAGAGGGATGCAATATCTCTGATGTGTTCAATAGTTGTCACTTGACCTTCTCCGGTGAATGATGGCAAACCTTTCAAGGCAGCCAAGGGTATATTGTTGTGATTTACAATCTGGAGAGGACTACCTTGATCAAAAGGGACAATAGGTATATTTCTTTCCATTCCTGCTATTGGTGGTACTTGTTGCTGAATAGCAAGTACGAAAGGATGTTGAGTATGCTGGACTACCTTCCTTTGGTAACTCTTCAAATTGTGCGGATTTGTTCTAGTAACACTTGTAGAAGCTTCAAAAATAGAATTATTTATAGACAAATCTTAAATACTTGGAAACTCTAATCCAGAATGAGTAGGAACACTCAGATCCTCAGGAAGATTGATTTCTTCAATAATAACTTGAAGTTCTTCTAACTTCACAGCTTGATCTTCAAAAATGGGATTATCAAATGAAGAAAAATTTGAATTCAATAAAGCACCTCTTCGATCTTGTGATGTTCTTCCACCTCTGGGTGATCTTCCTCCTCTTCTATTTGACTATAACTCTTGGTACAAAAATCCTTGCTTGTTTGATCTTGTTGGATTTCTGCTCATTAAAATTCACACTGAGATCTAAAATCAATCACAGAACTTAAATGAGAACTAAAAAGTAGTTCGCTGTCCCACCGAGCGAGCCAAAAACTGTTTAGGCTTAGAATTGTCACCCTAACTTAGGAATTATGGATACACAACAATTCCATCCTAATAATGGAAACCTCTCCTAGCTGTGGATAGACTATGAATAAAGAGGAATCTCTGGATTCTAGGTCGGTTACTATAAAATAGGGAATATCACTTTCCTGATTTGCAATTTGTATATGGAAAAGGGAGAAAGTTTTAAAATTGAATAGGAAATGGGGTGATACACCAACAATGAATTTATAATTTTGATGAAAAGACAAAATAGTAACTCCAACTCACATATCAAAAAAAACATATAGGCTAACAGACTTTACTACTAGGGTTAAACCACAAATAGCTCAGATAGTCCACAAACATACATTTTCCATACAAGGTTTTAAAGAACTGATCACCTTAAGAAGGAATTTAGACACACTTACTTCTCTTGGATAACAATGAAAACAACACTTGTAAAGAAAGATGAAATAGGATCATAGAATAAAAAATCCACATATATGAGCCAAAACATTTTCTTTATTCTTCACCAAAATCTACAAAAATGTGATTACAAACAGGAATCTAAGGCATCAAGGAACAATGAGTTCACTTTGAGCCTTTTCTCCAATATCTACAACTCAAAGGGTACAAAAAAGAAAGAAACACAACTATAGGAATAGTCAAAATTCACTAAGCTAATTCTCCATCAATTTGACCCCCTTAACAACATGCAGATTCTCTCTCTAAATAGCCAACATGGCTTATTTCAAAATAGTCTTCCCTCCAAAACCATCTTACCATAAGCAAGACATTAAACTCATAAACCACTCCCCCAAATATAGCTTTAATAATAGCACCCCTAAGGTCTATCAACATGATACATCCCATTGCTAAATTCATAAACCTTATTTGAATACACGATATTCAAACCCTAAAAACTCACTTAACCTACAACTCGAGAGGGGCATAACCCTAACCACTACTCAGCATCATAACCACACATAAACTCTATCAACACCACACTCGAGCATTGGAGGTAATTTCAATTTGTTTGAGTTTGATGTCGATATGACCATCTTCAAGGAAAAGATAGTTGCAGTATGTCATGGCACTTAAAAGTACCAATGTGGCTTTGTAGAAGGGATGTTGATGCACTGGCACTGACATAGCATTAACTTCATCTGTCAGTGGACTTTTTTTTTGAGTAAAACACATTGAATCTGTTCATCACCTCACTTTGCATCTTAGGGTTTTCTATTGTAGTGCCGCCATGTTTGTTTCAAAACCATGATCATCTGCAATGAAATCTGCCATGTTATATGGAAAAGAACTTTTGTCTTGATCTCTTAATAGGAAGGAAAGGATGTAGTTTTTTTTTCCATAACACATGGTATCTTTTTCTCTGAATCTCACTTCAAAGGCCATGGATTTTGATCTATTGTTTACTTGAACATGAGCCCTGACTGTAAGTTTACTTGCACTTGATTTAATGTTAGAATGTTTCGGTGATATAGAATCTTTGGTCTTCCCTTCTTTGCTTGATTTTGGGTTTCATCTGTGAGTTATCTTCAGTCTACTTTGAAAGATAGGAATACTTGATGATAAAGTGTTTTTGAATCCATTTAAAAATGACACTGTAGATTTAATTGTAACTCAGGTTCCATCTGATGTCTTACCACCATTTTGGGTTTTAAACTGCAGTGTATGAATACTCGGGGAATTCTTCTTTGTTTGTGACCACCACTATACTCTTTGAAGTTATTACCACTGCTATCTTGGAATGGTTCTAAGTTGTGGCTGGGTGTCAGGCCCACGAACTCTTGTTATAAACTGGGGATGTCCTAGCCACAGCTTCAGGACTCATCCCCAGTTTTCTATGTGACATGCAGCTACACCACTGCTAGTGATCTTGAACTATGGTTGAGATAATGGGTAACCATGAAACTCAGCCTTTATTGCTTAGTCATCTCAGCCATATCTTCATACTTATCCCCAATCTATAGTGCAACAATAAAACACCACCACTGTTGTATTTCCTTCAGACCCGTGGGAAATAGACCAATCTATGAATGTTTTACTTCGACCAACATGTGGGTTTTCTGAAAACTGTGACTCTCTTCAGCATTTAAAAAAAATGTAGCTTATGACTGAAAGATGTAATATATACATTTAGTTTTAGCTTTATGACAACTTACATTCATAAGCTTCACATTCTTTTGTGCAAGTTGCTACAGACATAAATGGGAACATGAAGACACATCTCTTCGCATATATAGATAAGTCAACTCCTTTTGTTGTTTGTTCATTCTCTACTCTCTGCATTAATATGATCTCCACTTGCTTAGTGTTTTGATGTATGTTGGTACTCTCTGTCTAATGTCGACTGTAGCTTTAAAACTTTATACAACTGCTAAATTATCATTTGTTTTCTATCGAGCCCATGAACCTCGACTCTTCTCAATGTTGAAGCTCACTGTCATTCTCACATGCTATTACTTGCATCACTTTAGAATAACCACACAGTTCTGCACTTGGAGTTGTCGATTTTATGCTTATTTCCACTTTGAACTGAAACACAGGATTTGCATTGTTTGAATGTTTTAATAAAATCATCATTACTGATGTCTTCAATTACAAACATGCAGTAAGCACAACATATGCTTCTGTTGGATGACACTCCACTATCTGAAAAAGAAACACACATAAAATTTAAACTGTAATATATGTTAAAAAAACACTATTAGTTTGTAGTCTTGACAACAATACCGAGCATCTCTATTAGAATTTAAAACATAAATATGTCGAATATGATGTTGTTATTTAATGTAAAAATACACTGTTTTCCTTTTGAAGTATACCTACGAAATAACAAACCCATGGGGCTCAAGCACGGGCTCGTGACTCCCATAGATTTTACTTCAAAACAGTAAACCCATTCTGCACATACAATTCTTATCAATATTACATGCTTTATTTAGTTATCAAGAATGTTCATCATTTCAAAACATCTATATGAGATGTAAACTTTGCAAAAAGAAAACTATCTCAACAGTTGGTCTAAAACACATTACGTATTGCACTAACTCAGCATGATCAAGCATAGTCTTATTAATGAAGCTTCTGAATATCCTGTAATACTTTTTCCATTGTGTTTATTCTATGTATGTGCACACCCATGCTAATCTGAGACTGTTAATTTCTGTCCAACTTGCAGCTTACACATTTTTTGTTCCATGCTTTTACTCTATCAGCATTTTCTCATTTAACACAGTTTATGCATAATCTTTATGTATGAGATTTTCAACTTGGATCATCCAAGTGAACTTTAACAAATGTATAGAAGCTAGATATATGTGAAGAAGCACTTACTGTAACAGCACTTTCACACTTTCCATTAATTGCATAAAAAGAGTGAATCTTCAGAGTCTTTCAATTCTGCAATTCACCAGCTTTCTTTGTTCATGTCCTTTCTGTAGCATCTTTTGCACCTTCATATGTCTACACCTCTTCCTTCATATGTACACGAGTCAAAACCTTCTGAGATATCAACCATCCTTTTGCATATAATGTGTTATGTGAAGTTCGAGCATGGGCTCGTGACATTCATTGCACCATTTTCTTTTTTTTCCTACATTCAGTTATAGATACCTGTCCACTTGAACACAAAATAACACTCAATTTATTAGGTCATTAAATCATATGCACCAGTCAATGTTTGTGAGTGAATATAAGATAACATTCACTCATGAATATTGGTTGGTTTGTGTTATTTGGTGAACTCATAGGTTGATCTAATCATGAAAAAGGTTTCTCAGATGGTAATACTAAATCCCTTTCATTCAGATATCTGGTAATATAGAGAAGAAAAAGATGTATCAGAGTGATCATGCATAGAAAAAGGTTTCATATTTGGAACAAGTCCCTTTAATACTATTCTTCAGATATTATAGATGAATGTCTTCTCATTACATTGATTTCATCAGATTGATATGCAGCTTTCAGAATGATTGATTGTGTGTTGTTTATGTTCCATGTATTGCTTAGATCCAACTGGATCTAACATCTTTTTCACCATGTTGCAGGTAAACCCTAAGAAGACCTATACACAGATGAAGATGGACTATGAAGACCTAGGACTTGATATGCAACCAACAATGGAGACCTAAAATGCAAGCATCAAAACCCAACCACAAGGCAATACATGGGACCTCTACTCCATACTTTCAATTATGCCTTTTATTCTGCAATGTACTATTGTTTTGAGATGAAAAGAAAGATGAAATAACATTTGTATAATACATTCAGCTTGAATGCACAATATAATTGATCAAAATTGTAATTTAGAAATTCTGGAATGTGATCAACTCTTAGAGTACAAAAATGACAATTTCTGAAAATGAATGTAATTATAAAATGTTGATTAATAATACCTGAAGGATAATATTAATGGGACCTCTAAAATGCAATCTCTTCCTATTTATGATTATTTTGATGCATGTTGCAAATTAGCATAACAGTTACATATGTTCATGTCATGGGTAGATGTCTCAACTAATTTTCTGATTGTTTCCACCATGATCTCAGCCTCTTTTATCTTCTTGATATGTTTAGAGGTGAACTTTACTCTGTCCATGTAGTTTTCTATGACTTTCTTACCCTTAGCTGCCAATTCTGTCAATATGGATTTCCCAATCTTTAAAGATTTTAGGTCTAAGGTAAAATTCTTTACCAATTCATTCAATCTCCCCTTTTTATATTCATCTTCTGCAATTATAGTAGCAGAGTCTACTAGATTTTTAAAGTGAGCTTTGAAGTTTGTTATAATATTGTCCACATCTTCAAGTAATTGAACTTTGGCTACTTTCTTGTCTTTAGGCACTAAGTCATCTAACCTGTTCACCGATTCCAAAAATTGAGGGTTCCTCATCACTTGTTTCTCTTTTTCTTTTTCCATAGCAATAACACTGATCTTGATTAGGTCTTCTTCTCCCCATGCATCCAGACTTGCTGAATCAAGAGTTAACCTTGAAAACAATGAAGTAGATGGTTGAGTGGATGGTGAGAATATAGTATTCTAACTAGTATCCATGCATTCACTCTTTATTCGTATCTCTTTGATTGGTGTCTCATTATCTTGAGTATCTTTTTCTTCATTCAAGTCAATTGGATCATTGGAGGGAACTTCATCTTGTTGTACATATGTATCATCAGTGTGTTAGTAAACAGATTTTTCCTTTCTTACTTCTTAGGAATATGACTCTTAGTGCCCAAATTATGAACAATACCTGATTACAACAGTTGAAAAGCCATTCTCTAATTACTGGCTTTTCTCTGAATTGGTAGGTACAGCTCCCTTTTGGAATGATATGCAATGAATTATGTTTTGATCCTAAAACTAACACAGGGTATGCTCTTAACCTGAGAGAAGAAGAGGCAAACCGAATTAAGCCTAAACAGAACTTAATCCAAGCAAGGAGAGTTTTCTAATCTATAAACCAAGCTGTAGAACTCACACATCTTATGAATTCATACACTCAACACTAACTAATCTACAACAACTACTAACAGAGAGATAAATGAAATGATGAAAACTTCTAATGAATCCTTCTCTGAATATCCCACAGCACATCCTACTGAGGTTCATTCACATCCTCAAAACAAAGGA
>MU223707.1:2482291-2530595 GCA_018584345.1 Thuja plicata | reverse complement strand
ATTCTGAAGTTTGTAATTCCACATTTGTGGAGCCAATAAGAAGCCAATTTTCTGTTCTTGCAAATTTCTATTGTTTCTCTTTGTTTTTGTCGTGTACTTGTGGTATTAAGGGGAGTCCCCTTCATCACTTTGAGCAAGGTGACATTTAGGTGGAATGTTATAAGTCCTCTAACAAGGCCACTCCTGACAGGGTGATTAAATCCATTAACAAGGTCACATTTAGCAATGTGTTTTGTAACCTTTAATAGGGTTGGCTCCTAACATAGCTTACTTCAGAAGAGTGAAAACTTGATAGCATGTTATTGGTGGTTTTTCCCAAATTGGGTTTCCACATTAAATACTAGTGTCAACTTGTGTGAATGTTTATCTTGTGTTTTATTGTTAAGTTTCTGCAAGCTAATTATATTTGAACAGTAAAACTGCATATGTATGTTGTTGATTTATGCTATTACTGCCGAGCAGATCTGAGTTGTTCAAAGTGGTATAAATTTTAATTTTGTACATCTAGACCTAAGGATAACTGATTCACCCCCCCCCCCTCTCTCAGTTATTCTAAATTCATTCTAACAGTAGTGTCATTGTCACTTTTTACACATTTTTTTCCTTTCTTTGATTTGTTAAGGACCAACTAGGATCTGAATGCGGAATCAATAGCTTGTGGAGTGTAGTTATCAAAATTTGACATCTCAAATGCAGTAAGTCTGCCTACCACACCTTCTAAAGTCAAATTGTTATTAGGAGTACATCTTAATTCTTGAATTATAGAGACTCTAATAAAATATACAAGAAGAAGAGTTCTCAATACCTAGCTCATAATGGTGTTATCATTAATGGTTCTATTAGCTCCCCTAATAGCATTCACAACTTCTTTTATCCTACCATAATATTGAAGTATATTTTCTCCTTGTATTTTCATTTCATCAAACTTACCTCTTAAAAAATTTTATTTGGCTCTCAGCACATTTTTATCTCCTCCATAGATGGTTTCTAGGGTATCCTACATATTCTTTGCATTTGTACAGTTCTTAATATCTTCCAATTCAGGATAGCTCAGGATTGATGGAATCTCCAACATTTCTTGATTGTGTTCCTGCTTTTCTCTTAACTATTCAGTGGTGAGAGGTGTAGTTGGGACTACATAATCATGTTCAATATAGCACTTAGTAGCATCACCAATACTAGCTAGATATAATTTCGTCAAACTCTGCCATGCAGGGAAGTTATCTTTGTTCAACTTCGGTACCTCCTTTTTATACATCTTGATCTTTTGCTCCAAGTACCTTCAAACTATTTACAAGAGACCAAATCTCAGATACCAATTGTTAGAATGAATTTAGAATAACTTAGAAGGGGGTTGAATCAGTTATCCTCAGGTCTAGATGTACCAATTGAAAATTTATAACACTTTATACAACTCAGATATGCTCGACAGCAATAGCATAAATCAACAACATAAATATGCAGTTTACTATTCAAATGTAATCAGCTTGTAGAAACTTAACACTAAAACATAACATAAACATTCACACAAGTTGACACCGGTATTTAATGTGGAAACCCATATTGGAAAAAACCACTAGTAACATGCTACCAAATTTTCACTCTTCTGAAGTGAGCTTTGCTAGGAGCCAACCCTGTTAAAGGTTACAACACATATTGCTAAATGTGACCTGGTTAAAGGATTTAAACACACTGTTAGGAGTGGCCTTATTAGTGGTCTTAGAAAATTCCACCTGAATGTCATCTTGCTCAAAGGATTTATATAATGACTGTTAGGTCAACCTAGTTAAAGGATTTTGACTGAAACAATGGTTAGAAAGTAATCATGAGGTGTGATCTGATACATACAACTTACTTTGAAAATCTAGATTCAATTCAAATCTTATGCTAATTCACTGAGTGGTATCCATTGTCATGTCAATGTTTAGATCTACATGGAAATCCATCAAGCAATCACTTTTGCAACTCTCTTCTTCTATGTTCAGCCTTCTTTGCTAGATTATGCCAATCAGTCAATTAACCATGCAATCCTATTGTATACACTTTTCACATACACACTTTTCTTTGAATAATCCCTTGATATTATCTTATACCTCTTCATCTAGGTAAAATGAATCTTTTCTGCTTAATCAATATCATAGATCTTAGGTTAGGTTAGATCTAATGGATATTTCCATCATTACATTTAATTGACTTCTCCAAAGCAATCATTAATTAAATCTTGGATGCATGGATTAATTATGGTTACCGGTGCATTTAAATAGTGTGGACCAATTGTTCTTATCCTTAATTAACATTACATATCCCAATAAATTCAATTATGTCAGCTAGAGATCTCAAATCTCAACAATTACAAAAATACTTCGGCTCAGCCAACACTATGTTCTTCCACTCGGTCATCACTTTTTTTCTCGACAATATACTATCGCTCGGTTGACACTAAGAAATTGTGCTTGGCATACATTGTTCCCAGTAAACTGACATCTTGACTAAGTGTAATAGATAAACAACACATGTTCCAACTAATCAAGTACCCTTGTAATTTCTCATAACTCAACCATTTCACTCGGTCTTCTTGTTATCGTTGCCTTCAAATATTCTTTAACAATGAATAGATATGGTACTCAAATAGATAGTAATAGTCTCACCAGTTAAGGTTTGACATCAATGACAAAACAACATTTTTTTACGTTGCAACTTTCAAACATATTACAGTAGCATCTCCTCCATGTACCAACTTCAATTTGTCCCACATTTTATTTGCAGAGGTGCAGGTTTTGACATCTTCAAATTCAGCATCGGATTGTGAGGAAGCAAGGTCTATCATTGTAGAATTATGTTGATGCTTTTCTCTTAATTTCTCAAGTGTGTGAGGTCATGTAGGAAACATATATTTAGTATCCAAGTATTTAGTAACATCACTCTTAATACGTGATAGGTGGAGTCTTATCCTTCTTTTCCATGATGCAAATTTTTCCTTGTTCAACTTGGGCACATATTGTTTTCTCATCTTGTGATATTTTTCTTAGGTCTTGAAACCTTTCTTATAATCACACAAGAACTAATACCAATTGTTAGAATAACTGAGAGGGGGGGTGAATCAGTAGCCTCAAACTTATTCCAATAAATTAACCCAAAAACTTATTACCACAATATAAGCCTCTAGTTATCTTCAGTCCTACAAGATGAATGCCTTGAAATAAACTCAACAAATAAATACTACTTGGAGGTCACAGTTAAACCTTATTCTTACTATTTACCGATAAGTAGTCTTTCATTTACCGAAATACAGTAAATAACTTAGTGTATACCGATCAATCTAGATTAGTTATGTGTAATGCAAAGCACTAAAGTAATGACTAATATACATATTAACGCATGGATTTTTAATGTGGAAACCCTGTTAAGGGAAAAACCACTTGGGAAAGGTAACCCAAAATTTTCACTCTTCTGAAGTGAGCTCGGTGAAGAGCCAACCCTATTAAAGGTTACAAACACACTTTTAGGTGTGACCTTGTTAGAGGACTTAAATGGAATTATTTCTGACTTGATATCTAGCATCTCTATGCTACGTTTTATGACCAAAACCTATGTATTTTTTCACTTGGTATCTAGCATCTCTATGCTATCTTCATGACCAAACATTTTACTACTTGTTAGGATGTATCTCAATATATAAAGTATTTTTAAGTCCTTCTCCATTAAGAGACTTTCTAATCCAATGGTTAAATTGAAACAGTAAATGATCTATTCATACATACAACTATACTTTGCAGATTTTCAGATCTATTGTAAGCCCATAATACCTTTCTGATCAATGTCTCTTTTCAATACCTTTGCTCCTCTTCTTTCTACTTCCTGATGTTGTGCTTCTTTGTTGCTCGGTGTCCATAGAATTAGTTATGTTCTTTGGCTTGATTGATCATGACTGTATGAATTTATTCTTCATCAGTTTCTCTTCAACATCCTCTTCTTTATTAACCCCTTAGACATGATTTCACTATTTCTCAGTTCTTGAATTTCTTGTTCTTGGCGTGATCTAAATTTCTAGTCAATCTTTGACAAATGGAATAAAACAACTTTAAATCTTTCTCTTATCTCTGGCTTTTAACTTGTTCATGAGAAAAATATTAACAACCAATTAACTCCTTATTTATCTCATGCTAGCTCTAAGTATTTTGTCATTTCTGAACTTCAGTTCTTTTTATTTTTTTAACTCTTTTTTAGCTTCGGTCAAGTTTAGTTCTCCTCGGTCATCTCTATCAGGGTTGTCTATCCATCGGGGTTGTCTTTCCATTAGTAAACACTCTAAAGTTCTACTTGTTGATAATTCTTGTGATTCATCTCATCGGTAATGCTTCCTTGGGTATCACTATGACTTTCCTCTCAGTTTTCACTATCCGTTAGGGTGCACTGCCTCTTGGTTTTTGTTGTCACTTAGTGACTACTAAACTTTTATGCATTACTGGAAGCATAACCTTAATCTCTCTAGTTCTCTAAAGTCTTTGACACTTTTTATATAGCCAATTGTATTATGTCAAGTTGACAACAATGACAATACAATACATTAATTAATTTAATGTCTTGCATTAACTTTCTACAGCTTGGTGATCATCAACTTAACATCTTCAAACATTTAACGAGTTATAGTTTATCGTCAACTACTTCAACTAATGCATTTTAATCTATATGTTGATGCTAAAAATTGTCAAGACACTATACAAACTCGAGGATATCCTAGTCATCCTTAAAAAATTTCTAATTAAATACATTGTCAATCAATATAGGTCTATTTTTGACCTTTACAGTTGATACCCTGGTCAAATTAGAATAATCATTCTTTAAAGAAAAATTTGCCAAAAACTCAGCCATAATAGTTTTTGATCTCTCAACCCAATTTATGTTGAAAGTGTCAACGAGTTCTATTTAATCCCACACTACATGTTTGTATAGTTTTAACCTATCATTCTTCACAAGATATTTTGATCTAACCTAAGCTACTACCAATTCAGAGTCTCTAAAAAATTTGAAACATTTGATACCATGTTTTGATGCAATGGTTAACCCTGAGCATGGGGCTTTATGCTCAGTAGTGTTATTTGTACATGAGAATGACAATAAGGAGTATTTGAATGTAGTGTCAGATGGAGAAATAAAAATGACACCAGCTCCTAATCCTTCCTTTAAACAAGCTCCATCAAAATACATCATCCATAAACTATTCTATTGTGTGAACAATTCATCCACCAGTGGGTTAGTGTTTCTACACTCTGGCGTGATATTCTCCACTCTGAAATTTTCCCTGACTACTTCAACACAATAATTGAGCTTATCAATTGGCACCTTTTCAATAGTGAATGGTGAACATGGGTCTTTGTACAATTTGACTTCACTCCCATGCCCCCTACTACTATAGCCCATTTCCTAGACAACAAAATGCCATAATGGAGTTGAGTACATCCACAACAACCACATCCATTTGGTAGGTGGCCTCAGGAAAGACTACTATCTTTACCTCAACACCCTTTAGAGTTCCCACAATAGGGACTTCTTTGTTATCCCTGGCATATCATCTCCCATAACAAGTGTTCATTCTCATTCCTAGTTCTTTGAATAATTTATATGGCATGACATTGGTAGCAACACCAGAATCAATCATGCAATTCTCTACAAGGTTGTTTCTGATTAATAAAGTAACATAGAATGGATCCACTTGGTATGGTTCTTGGGTAATCATATTACCCACATACAATATAGGGGAGTCTAGGTTAAAGGCAACTTCATTTTCCTTATTCTCCTTGTTTGGAATGGGAACATCTTCAATTCTTTTGAAAATTGATATTGCAACTTCTCTATGTTCTTTTATCTTTAACATTTCCAATAATGGAACTAAAACTTTCATTTGAGTAAGATAATTCTTCATGTCAAACTTAGGTAATTAAGAAAACACATCAGTTGTTATTTTACCTTTCTTGGTCTTGTCAACAACAATCTGTTAATCTATTTTCACTTCCTCTTTTTCCTTTTGGGCAAAAGAGGATTCTGCTTGTTTGGTAGATTTTTTATCCTTACTATCCTTGATATAGTTGAAGGCATTATATTTTTTCATTAGTATACTTAAGGAAACACATGATCTACACCATCGGTTTACTCTACAATGACAAATAGGGCACAACACTACCCGACGCCAAGGTTACCTGACAAACACTATTCAATGTTGTCCAATGACAAAAAGGTTAAAGGAAACCCGACGAGTAACAACAGTCCAACCCGAAGGAACAACAAAGAGAGAAACTAGACAAACAAAGTGAACCCAATGAATAGTTCAACAAAGGAACGCCGACAAAATTCAGTTTCAACCCAATGACCAAGAACTGACAGTCAGTTACATCAAGCAAAAAGTGGATCTGACTTTCCATGTCAGATAAATCACTGAAGTTATATTTATAGCTTTTTGATTTACTTTTAAATCCATTATGTGTAGAGGAAGCAATGTATTTATTATTGTTTTAATTAGTTTTATGGATTTAAAACATGAAAACTAAAGATCAAGGTCAAGTTGTAAACCTTGGATCTAAGAGTTAACATTGTAATGCGTTATTCCAAGATAGGTCAAATACTTGTATAAATAGGTGTTTAATCTATTGAGAATAGTTGTTTAATAAAGATAGTAGCCACAGAGGGCATCTAGGGACTAGACAAGAGAATTCATGTAGAATGACATAAATAGAATCAAATGAGTTTTAAGAACATAACAAAGGCTACCGACGAGTAGATAAAAGGTATTCATGATGGGGAGCTCCTCTCCTAGAGCCTCCTATCTCTCTCTAAGTCCTTCTACTGGACTTCCTTAGGGTCTCTTCTCTACCCTTTCTAGAGGATAGTCTCCTAATTCCCTAACTCACTAGGAACTCTCCACCAATTTCAACTCTTTTCTAGTCCCCTTTCCATCGGTCTCTTGCATTCATGGTGCCACTAACCATCTTCCACTCCTATGGTTTTAAACTCTTGAGGATTGATTCCTCAATTCCCCTTAGGTATAATTCCCTCTCTAAGGATTCAATTTTGTGAGTTTCCCATTCATTTTCCAAATGGGTTCTAAAATCAAGCCTTTTAGGCCTTGTAGCCTTTTTAGGCCTATTAGCCCTCCAAAACACAGAAAAGGTGATTTCTCTCCTAAAACCCCTTAACAAACCTAGAAAAAAATTCCATATTATTTGTGGGTTTTTCTTCCCATTTAGTATTTTCTAGGTCTTTGGTCTCACTATTGTACGTACAATGGACTTTTGCCAAACCCCTAAAAATAAGGGTTTCTAGGGCATGAAGACTGGTTTGGCTTCTTGTTTTTCTTTCACTGATCTAGTGACTTCCTCTAAACTCTTCATTCCATAAAAAGATCTTCACCTCATTCCCCTACACTCCTCCAACATTGATTGGCACATACCAATCAATCTGCAACCTCCATTGTTGCTGCACTACTCAGGAACCCTAGCTAGAATGTCTAACACTCGCCTAGGGCCTGATTGTTTACAAGCTTCCCCTACACACAAACTCTCCACAAGAAATATCTACAAATTATATACAATTCTCTGATGGATTCCAAGTGGTCATGGAGTTTGAACCATGGGAACACCAAAGAAACCCTACTTTTACATGACTAGACCAAAACTGGCCAGTGAACTTGCAAAACACAAAAGATTTAACAAAGCTTAACCAAAAAGTTTAATATAAAAAACTAATGCCACAAAAAAATTGGAAAATAAATTGTAAACACTATCCAATCTTTAATTCAGTCCATTCAATCCAATGAATTCGTGGATGATGGCTCTGTCACTAATTACAATGTAAAATTCCTCCTCTCAAACACCAGTCCATACAAAATGAACTCTAACTATTAGATTAGGGTTGGGAACACCTTATATAACTCCATCCCACATTTTTATATCCTCTGGTCAGGATTTGGGCACCATAAGTGTTGATTCCTGAAAACTAGGAAAATGTTGTCATGACAACTTTGACAACTTTTTGTCAAAATAGCAATTTTCACATTTTGAGAGTCCTAATTGGTTTCAAACCTTACCAACTGACCTCAAATGACTAAAGATGATCAAAACCTTAAAAATATTCCCACTTTGGGACTTTGGTCAACTCTTTTCCTTTTGAGTGTACTTCTAGGTTCTAGACCCCTATAATCAACTAGACTTAACAACATCAACCCCTAACCTTTCCTAACACTAACCACACTTCAAAATCACACTAGGGACTTTATATTATAGTCCTTATTCTTGGATGGTTGGCCAAACCAACCTACAAGCCAAAATATTCAAAGATCTACCTAAAGACCTTAGGGTGCTCCTGCACCAATTCATCAATCACTTAAAGTGATATTGTTAATCTGAGAGCTTTAATGGATCTTTAATCACCAATTGTAGATTCCATATAGTCAGGTCAACATTTGTACTCATTATAACAAGTGTAGTACACTAATGAAATCCTATCAAGAAAGGTGGACTTAACAGTCTTATTGTAAATCTTATAACTGAGTGCACACTTAAATCAGTGTTGTAAAAGCTCTTAATACAGTAGATCTTAACAGGTCTCCTCCTTAATACTCCTAATAGGGTAGATCATTAGAAGTGATCAAATTGTAAGCCTTAACTGGCTGTCTTCCATTCTACATATAGTGAAGTTTTCTAGGTGCCATCCCCACCATATTTTTTACTTTCTAACAGGAGTTTTTTGCGATACCATATCTTGTGTAATGTATTTATCATTTTCATGAATGTTTCTATGAATTTTGCAAACTATTAAAGATTATGAATGAACAATACATGCATACGAAAGAACAATAGTAATGGTTGGTAATGCAGTAATGAATGATTACTAATGATGAATTGTGAAAGGTGTTAAAAGTTTTATATGTATTGATTCGCCCCTCCCCTCTCAGTACTACTTCCCATTGATCTCGAACAATTGGTATCAGAGCTAAGTCTCTTCTTGGAAAGCTTAAAGGATTAATAGCAAAGATCATACAATGGAGAAGTACAAACTTGATAAAAATAATAAGAACAAAAATCTTGAGATACAGATGTTCTATGAACAATATAAAGAAGCTAGAATCAATATGAGAGAGTTGTTTAATGAGAGAAAAGGTATGGCTACCTGGAACAATGAAAAAGATTATCAAGAAGAAGAGATTCCAGATTTCATTGAATCCTCAGGATAAAATTCAAGTAACACATCAGATAGATCAGAAGAGAACATCACAAATCTAAAGGATATCAATCAACATCTGACAGAGAAAATAAAGATGCTCCAAATTGGTCAAGAGAGCCATATGGGAAGAATTATTGATGTGATGAATTCTGCTAGACAAGCTTAAACAAAAAGAACACCTGCTATTGATGACAAAAGGAATATTACAGAGAAACTACAAGAAAAGGATTTAGAAATTCAAAGACATGTTGAGCATCACCATGATCTCACAAATCAGATTATTCTTATTGGTCAAGAAGCAAACAGAATAAATGTGGAACTCATTGAAAGAATACAGATTATCAGTGAACTAAGAGAAGAGAATGAAAAGCTAAAACATGAAGTTAGAAGTCAGAAATAGTATAATGAGATTATAAGAAAGGCTGAAGAGAGAAATAAAATAATGGATGACTTTCCTGAAGGACAACAAAGAGTCAACAACAATAACGGTATAGGATTTACCAAAAATGGAGAATCATCCAATCAAGAAAACTCAAAGAATGTCTATGAAAATCCAAAACCAAGAAAGCTAACATGCAAAAACTGTGGAAAGAAAGGGCACACATCAAATGTATGCCAAGGTAAAATGAAAGGTATTCCTAAATCCACACCTACATTCATAAGATTTTGTTCTAAATGTAATAAGAAAGGACATAAGGCTTATGAATGCAAGACTAAGATAGAATAGCCAAAGAAGCAAACCTACATGGACAAATATTGTCCTACATACAAGATGAATGGGCACACATCTAAAGAATTCTAGAAAAATAAAAGGCAAGCATGGAATTCTAAAGGTCAAAACATTCCTTATCAACCAAAGAGAATAGGTAATCAATATACATGGGATTACAATACATGGACAAACTATACAGCATGTGGTAGATATGGTCACATTTCTATAAAATGCATGAGAGCATGGACCAAAATGTCTAGATGATGGTCAAACCCAAAAATGGCATGCTTGCACTATCATAAAGTTGGTCACCTCAAGAAATATTGCAAAGACCATTTGACAGAGACAAGCACATATCCCAATGGAAACACCATTGAAGATATCCAGAGGGAAAGAAACAAAATGTGGATAAAAGCTTCAAGCAATGATGAAGTTGGGCCAAGAAATGCAAATGGTGACATCCTATCCAATGGATCTGATGACATAATCTCCCCCACTTATGTTGAACAAGTAAGTATGGAACTACACTATACCAAGTCATATTTTGCATTAGTTCCATTATACAATTGATAGATATTCAAAATTTTCATGAATAAAGATGCATATTATATTACTTGTTCCAATTCTAAGAAAGTAACCCCGTTAGTATACACATACCAAAGATCATCGATGAATAAAGTAGATAAGTTGTTCAACACTTACCGGAAATTGTCGATCAACACAAAAAGAGGCTATGTCGCCAATGTAACCTGGCACCCATCGGTAAGAAAGGAAGTTACAAGTTGTCACTGTAAAATACCAATATCTATTGGTACAAGAAATAGTGTTAACAACTGTACTGAGCAAATCAACTTCACCGATGATGATTAGGAAAGTTTTTCCAATGAAACCCATCTTTGTGTCCCGATGAGTCATTGAGCATTTATTACAAAGACTTAGGGAAAAAAGTCTATAAATAGTCAACGAGATAACTTCATTTTGCACCGGCGATTTGAAGAGAAAGTAGAGAAAAAAAAAAGTGATTAAACAACACAAAGAAGAGTGTCGTCAAATCAATCTAAGAATATATCAAATAGATCTTTCACCACTATTGCATATTGAAGTAAGTATCGAAGGCACTGAAAGATCTCTATCATTATTTCTCAAGAAAGCCCTAAATTTCCAAAATACCCTAAAACTTGAAAAATGAAGGCAACCACCTCAAGAACCACTAAAATCAAGAATGATAAGAGGAATGTGGTTAAGCTGATCAAGAACAGTACTTGTACAGACCCTAAGTATAAGATCTTCCTATAAATTGCATCAAAACCCGATGAAACTGACACATTTTCAAAAATCCCACCTAGGGTTTTTCTCATAGAAGACATTAGGTCTTATATTCACTCCAAGATCGTAGAGATAGGTGATTTTGAAATGGATGAAGATTATAAGAAGTAGAGGACAAGGAGTCAAACTTCTATGACCGATACAACACCTCTTAAGAAAGGTCAAGTAAGGACCTATATGAGGAAGAAGCCAGTGAAAAGAACAAGGCAGAAAACTATGAAAGTAACACCTCCAAAGAAGAGGAAAAGGTTGGTTAGGACAAAGGATGACATAGAGGACACTAAAGATGATGAGCCTGATGTGTAAAAGAAGAACTATAGGAGTAAAATAATTGATGAAGCTATTGATTCTATTGCTACATCCAGAACCATGTCTGACAAGAAAATCAGACAATGGGATACACTAAACCCATTGGACCAGAACAAGATACAAGAGGCAGTTATAAAGTCATTGATCAAGTACAAATATGCACCTACAAAATTTGTGAATAAACTACCTAAAGAGTTGGGTAATAGGGTATACCAATAATGGTTATATGCTTTGCAAACCAAAAGAGAAGCAAGGGAGAGGGTACTAATAACACTAATGCCTCCCAAATCCAAGGTTGAAGAAATCAAAGAAATACTCAAGAATCACTCAAGTAAATTTTTAGCCAAGATAAGGGCATACAAAGTATTAGAGAACAAATTCATAGAGCTAGACAAAATGACTGAAACTAAAAGGAGACAACTCCTAGATCTACTAATAGAGTCAAAAAGTGGTGAGAATCAATTACTTCTCACCAACACACCTCACAGAGAGGAGGAGACAAACAATGCAAGTCCTCAGCACATTGCTCTGGAAAATACTGAAAGTGACAATGAGCCCATAAACTTAGACATAGTCATGGATGATCTTGACATCCAAGATATCACCAACTATCACTTTAATAAAGATCCAAAGAAGAAAGATGAAGTAATATTCATTACACTTAAGGATCATGAACAACAACAAGAATTGAAGACATCAAATGCTAAAGATATAAGTGTTGTTGATGAACAAGTGCATGACACTTCAGTCATGGACTCCAAAGAGCCAGACCCTGGAGACCAAGTGCAAAAAGATGAGGATGTCAATGCTCAAAAAGATCAAACCGATGAGTAGGACACCACTATGGATACAACCCAAGAAACCAATCAAATCAATATGCCTGTACTAATGAAGGCAATCAATATTTTAGAGGGTAATGATGGATCTGCGGCAGAAGACATGAGCACACCCAAGTACAAGGGTAATGTTGAAGCAAAAGAGACCACATATAATTCAAAGGAAACAACTACATAGAAGGATACAACCGATGATCAGATAGATAAGTCTGTTGATCAAAATAAAGAGGGAACACAAAAGGAAGAAGGGGACACACAAATAGAGAAAGGTGAAGAAGCAAAGCAAGATGAGAAGGAGAAGCAGTCAGAAGAAAAATCTGTAGAGACACCCAAGGTTGAAGGAGAGATGTCTTCACAAAACTGATAGGTGCCACCTGAGCAGAAAACACAAGAAGCATCTTCCACAAGGCCTTCAAACCAACCACTTTAGAAAGAAAAAATGAACTAGCTATAGTAGTTCATACATCTGCATCCCCACAAATCTCAAAGAAGAAGAAAGGAAAGAATAAGAATCCAGTAACTCTAGATGAAGTCATTGAGATTCCAGTTTGTGATCCAAGGACATTGGATCCAACTGCATTAACAAAGTATGCCAAACTTTGTGAGATAAAATCCATTCAAGACAAACTAAAGAGAGCAACAAAAGATGCCAAGGTACTGGAATTAGTAAGAGGAATACTTCAACAGATTGTACCTGATATAGATATTGATAAAAAATCTCCAATACTTGATCAACTTGTAATACTCATAGATGCAATAACATCTTAGAATATTGATGTTGAGAAGGTTATGGAAGAAAGACTTGAACAAAAGTATGATTTGAAGCTATCTGAGAAGATAAGCCAGGAAGTGGCATTTAAAAAGGTTAAGCTATCTAAATTGGTAAGTACAATTGATCCAATCATATCAGAAGCTATCACCTTAATATAGAAATGATGCACTCTAGATCAACTCACTCAGGAGTATACCGACCAGATAGAACAAATTGATGTTGATCTTAATTCAAGTGCACAAAGTCTCACAAATAATGAAGAAGCAATTAAATTGAATGAATAGAAAATAAAATAGGCTCGAAAAAAGAGACAGGACATTCAGATTGCAAAGATGAAATACATAGATGAGCTAAATGAGCTCCAAGCTCAGCTCTTATATACACTTACACTCCTGCAAAACAATGTGACATAGGCAAATACATTAATTTCCACTCCTGAAATGTCTTTCCCGGACAACATTTATGATATGTACACAAGGCTAGAGCTACAACACATGGCAGTAGAACAACTGAAAGAAAAATGGGAGAAAATGAAAGAAGATATCAAGACAACCCATTCCAATATACTTGACACATTGTAAGTTGTACATTTTTGTCACAATTTTGACATATTATAAGTTTTACATTTTTGTCATAAGTATGAAAGAAAGGGGGAAATTAATATGTTCACTCACCTCAGTTAAAAGGGGGAAACAATATGTATAGTAAAAGAAAAATGAAAATAAAAGGAGGAAATAATATGTACATATAGAGAAAAAGAACATAAAATGTATAGTATACATGTACATATACTTATACTATACTGATGCATACAGTTAGGGGGAGTCATATGATGAAAAGGATATAAAAAAGCTATACATACTAAACACTTTAGTATTATGCACATATTATTTTTTGATACTAATGTCAAAGGGGTAGATTGAAGGCATTATATTTTTCCATTAGTATACTTAAGGAAAAACATGATTTACACCATCAGTTTACTCTACACTGACAAATAGGGCACACACTACCTGACACCAAGGTTACCTGACAAACACTATTCAATGTTATCCAATGACAAAAGGGTTAAAGCAAACCTAACAAGTAACAACGGTGCAACCTGACAGAACAACAAAGAGAGGAACCCAATAGACAAAGGGAACCCGACGAACACTTCAACAAAGGAACGCTAATAGACTTCAAATTCAACCTGACAACTAAGAACCGGTAGTCAGTTACATCTCACAAAAAGTGGATCTAACTTTCCACATCAGATAAATCACTGAATTTGTACTTATAGCTTCTTAATTTCCTTTTAAATCCATTATGTGTGGAGGAAGCAATGTATTTATTATTTTTTTAATTAGTTTTACTGATTTTAAATATGAAAACTAATATCAAGGTCAAGTTGTAAATCTTGGATCTAAGAGTTAACATTGTAATGTGTGATTCCAAGATAGGTCAAATACTTGTATAAATAGGTGCTCAATCTATTGAGAATAGTTGTTGTTCATTGAAGATAGTAGCCATGGAGAGCATCTAGGGACCAGAAAATAGAATTCATGTAGAAGGATAGAAATATAATCAAATTAGTTTCAGGAACGTAACAGAGGCTACCGACGAGCAAAGAAAAGGTATTCATCAATCAGTTAAGGTGATATTGTTAATCTAAGATCTTTAATGGATCTGTAATCAGCAATTGTAGATTGCATATAGTCAAGTCAACATTTGTACTCATTCTAACAAGTGTAGTACACTAATGAAATCCTTTCAAAAAAGGTGGACTTAACAATCTTATTATAAATCTCGTAACTAAGTGCACACTTAAACTAGTGTTGCTAAAGCTCTTAACACAGTAGATCTTAACAGATCTCCACCTTAATACTCCTAACAGGGTAGATCATTTGAAGTGATCAAATTATAAGCCTTAACGAGATCTCTTCCATTTTGCAAATAGTGAAGTTTTGTGGGTGCCATCCTCACCATAGTTTTAACTTCCTAATAGGAGTTTTCTGTGATACCATATCTTGTGTTATGTGTTTATCATTTTCATAAATGTTTCTATGAATGTTGCAAACTATTAAAGATTATGAATGAACAATACATGCATAAGAAAGAACAACAGTAATGGTCAATAATGTAGTAATGAATTATTACTAATGATGAATTGTGAAAGGTGTTAAAAATTTTAGAGGTACTGATTCACCCCTCCCCTCTCACTACTACTTCCCATTAATCCCAACAATAGTTTCTACAGAAACTCGTCGATCTCCTTCCTTGATGAATACACAAGAAAGCTTTCCCTAACCAAGCTCTACCCTTTTGTTTCTTAAATTATAAGTACTCCTTTCCTGGTTTATTACTATTATATTCAAGGATCTTTCTTCCTCATCATTAGGTAATCTAAAATGGGGATACTCCTCATCATCACCCATTGTATTGATAATCCTTTCTAGTATAGTACTAGCCTCATCATCTGAATCAGAAACTACTTGTGGCTGGTACTCTAGTTATTGTTGGTATTGTCCTCCCTGGTCTTTGTATTTTTAGGAGATTCATTGTTTTCTAGAGACCATGGGTAAGGTTTCCTCACAGTGAACATATTGACAATGAGACCTTCTTATCCTGAACTTGTCTTTTCCTTTCCCTCTTCCATTTGATCAACCAAAGCTTGGGCTATAACACACTGGTAAGAAGAGTGAGGTATGTTACAAGAACCACACCAAGGAGTATTCTCCACATTATTTGTGCTATTTCTCTTCAAAGGATCAAGGGTTTCTCTTGTCTTATGGTTTTCTTGGTTTTCAGGGATAGGCTTTCCATCTTTCCAATTTGTTTTATATGGCATGTCCTTCATATTTGGTTGTCTATCATACCTCTATTATTGGTACTTGTTATCATGAAAACCTCAGTCATTTTTATCCATTTTAGCAATAAGATCCTTCACCACACTCATAAATTTATCAACCCTATCATCCTCTTGGATAGGTTTTCTTTATTGTCCTCTCTCTTTACATAGTTTTCCATCCTCTCTTTTTCCCATCTTTCCTATGGATTTCCTATTTCTGTCAATATCAATATTTGTTTTGTAGGAATCTCTTAGGGTATATGGGTTCTTATCCATAAAAGGTAAGATAGCTTGTCATCAACAGCATTTAAGTAAGTAGTTAAATATACTTTCTCATCTAATCTCAACACTTGGAATAATTTGTTCGTGGCCTTTTAAAATTTATTGTTGAAATTAATCAGCCATGCTTTCATTTGGGAACTTTTTGATGTTATTAAAAGTTCATTTAACATGTAACCTGAATTTACATATATTCTCAGCATTTCTCCCTAAAAGACCTAGAAAACTCATCCCAAGATGCTATGCTACCCTCACGTAAATTCCTAAACCAAACCCTAGCAGCTTATATCAAAGATTGGACAAAGATTTTCATGATAACATCTTCATGGTCAATTTCAAAATCAATGATCTTATTAGTGACAGCTTTCAAGTGTTCTTCACAAGATACAACATTATTTCTAATGAATCTAGGGATTCGGCCTCTTACCTTATTTGGGATCATATTTGGATGACCAGGGATGCCATCAAAGAACAAAGTACAGTATTTATCCAAATGGATAGGTCATCTTTGTAAATTTACAAGTTTATTGTTTCCACTAGTGCAAGCTACACCTCCTTGATTTTGAGTAGGTTGAAGAGCACCTTGTTCAGGATTAGAATATTGAGCATTTGGATTAGGACTAGAAACTTGAACATTTGGCCATAAACCACCTGGTGGGTTATGTTGCGGTGTCCCAATAGTAATAGGCATAGAGCTACTTGCAATGGTATTTGTAGTATCATGGAGGAAATCTATTCTCATTTTCAAGTCAGCAGCAGCATGCTCCAACTCCATTTTTTCTAGTTTCTTATCTAGATCCTCTTTATCCTTTCTAGCTTGTTCAATTTCTATGTCCACTTGGGACATATGATTTTTCTTTTTTTAGGCTCATTTACTGATGCCAACTACTTTCTTCTTTCCTTTATCAGATGCACCCTTGTCATTTTTCTTTAGATTTGCATTTTGCTCAATTTCATGTGGGTGCAAGTATCTCATGATAGGTCCTTCTCCTTCAAACTCATCTTTCTTAGATTTTTATTTATTGTTTGCAGCTTGTTTCCTCAAGGCCCTAATGTTACCAAAAAATTCTTCATCTAATCCCTTGAACTCATCATTTAGGCTTTTAGCTTTGAGCTCATTGTTCTTGGTCTTCTTTAAGAGTTAACTTCTTTCAACTAGTAGCTCATGTATGTTTCTTTATCTCACTTCTTCCTTGCATTCTCTATTTCTAACAGTTGCTCACGTTGCTTTTTTCTTAGAGCTAGAACTTCATCTCGCTTCTTGTCAGATTCATAGGATGGAGTCTCATCAGTAGATGTTTCTCCTGGCTTCTCTAGAGTTTCATGTGCAGGGAATAAACCTCCATCAGTCATCTCTCCATCTCTTAAAGGATCAAAATAAGTGTCAATAGCATAAGGTCCAACTAGCCTTGAATTCCCAGCTCTTTTAGATGAAGATGAAAGTCTCTCAGGGATGAGGGTTTCCATTCTTCCTTTTGAAACTCTTGGGGAGTCATGATTTGACCCACCTATTTTAGACCATTGTCTTCTTCTAGGTGTATGGAGCTCTTCTCCTATATCTTTCTCTAGATTATTTCTATAGTAAGACCTGGTGTTTCTTCGCCAACTCATTTTAAGCTAGATAAGAATTTCAATGTTTAATATGCAAATACTTGAATAACAGATAAATAGTCTCTATGAACTTTGGAAATCCTATTGCTAAAACCCATTTCTCTGGAGTAGAGTCATCATTTGGTTAGATATTTTTCTTGTAGGACCTTTCTTAAGCATCAATTCTTGACTCTATGACTCCCAAGACTTGAATAAAACAAGGAAAAGTATAATTAATGAGGATTTAATCCTCCTTCTTTGAGCTCCACAGATTTTGGTGGGTGTACCTTTCACAATTTACTACTTCTTAGTAAATTTGATAGTGGCTTAAGGATTTTCACCAATTTATCCTTCTTTTTACTACCATAAATGATAACACATTTTACAAATGAGTATATCCAATCTTATGCAGATCTTTATAGGCCAGACCATGAACTTAACTAGAGAAAATATTAGTGAAATAAGGATTCTCATCCTTCTTCTATTCGAGTTCTAGACTCGAGCAGGAAGACCTAATGATTCACTCTCCAAGGAATCAATAAAATTACTTGTATTCTCCAATACAAATTATAAACATCTATGTTTTTAAAAAAAAATATAAAAGGATTATTTAGATTTAATATTCATGATGATAACTATTAGCCAAATCAAGAATAGTGCCTAATCCATGAAAAAGAGTCAAATGAAATATACATTCACAAAAAATTTTAAATACAAACACACATGGAACTTAGATGAAATGCCTTACAAAAAACCTTCTCATTCAGATACCCATGTATCATATTATTATACTAATATTTAGCCCTCTAAAACTACTTTTAAGATTTACTCTCTCCTTAAAAGAAACTCAAAAACCAATCTCACAGTTACCATATAACCAATATATTTAAAATACCTTATAGATTAAATACACAAGAACTCAAACAAAAATACAAGAAGATATCATAGATATGAAACAAGAACTTCCATTGTATTTTATTAAAATATTCTACTTAATACATTCAAAATGACAAAAAAGCTTAAAACTAGACAAAATTCACAAATCTGCCTCACAGTTGTGAATTCACCATCCTTTGCAAGAAAATATAACTTGCTATTTATTATATGCACTAGACATCTTGGAATCCTGGAAGAGATAGGATGCAACAACCTTCATATGGATAGGAAAAAATTAAAAGTGCTAAAAGATAAAAAGAGTTATATTTCTAGTTGGTGGATGAAATATACTTGAGTATTTGATTTGGAATCATTCCAAATCCTTTGCAATTGGCACCTTTGTCCGCAAATATTTAGGGTAACCTCTTAAAAATTTTATGAGACCTAGTGACCACCAATAAAGGCTAACTTATAGTATTCTTGGTGATGATTACCATCCCTATTCTCATTCATCAGGTTCCAAGTGCCACTTTATTCCTCGTCTATCACATCCAAATCAATTATTGTTGGCATACTTTTCTTTGTCTTGGTTATGTTGTCCCAAAGTGTGACTTCATCTTCTGTTGGGCAACTTAAACCTTGTATACTTTGAAGCTTCTTCATCTGCCTTTCCCACCTAGCTTCAGTAATAGCCTTGAAATCTATAACAAACTTAACAAAGTTTGTTTCATCTTTGAATGCTTCATCTAAGGCTTTATTGAATTTGTCCATATATAGGACATTTTCCTCTGTTAGGAATGCCTCTTTTTAAGGCAGAAAAGTGTCAAATTATTTTATCCATTCCCCAATAGACATGATCTCATCATTTTCCATTTTAATAAGATGGATAAACCTATTGAGATCAGGGCCAAACATACTCACCCTTGCTTGAATCTGATTTTCTTTTCCTTTTAAAAAGGAAAATGATGTACCAATTTTCTCTATCATCTCCCCCACTTGACATACTAATTCAGGAATATTTTTCTTATGGGGTTACAATGCCTCTAGCCTCTCAAATTAGGACCCCTTCCTGACCACACACAAAAAAATGGGTCCAGAGTTTCTATTTGGCCTTTTACCTCTTTCTCTAAGTCAAGCAACTTAACATATGCCTTGTGTACTGTATCCAATTTTCCTTTTAGGATATATATCCTATGCTACAAAACATTCAACAATGAAGATAAGGAAAATTCAATCTTATCCTTGTCCAATTGCTATATTTCATGTGGGAGGTCCTTAGTGGTATCTATCTACACTAAAGAAAATTCTTTAGCTAGAGGAGGAGCTTTGGGGCCTCTTCTAATTTCTTGTTTAGAGCTTCCACTTTCTCCTTCAATTCTTTGATCTATATCAATCATTTATCTCTATCTTTACCCACAACAATTGACTCATCAAAGTGCCTTCTATACCTTTTAGATAATTTCTCTTTTTTTTCCTCATTGAGTTGGTCAAAGTGGGTAACATCTTGGGATATCTCAAGATCATAGGTGTTCTAGACAGTCCACATGATCTTGTCTCCATCCATTTTCTCCTTAATACTAACCAGCGATGGCTTTTGTGTTCTTTGAGCCAGGGACCACATAGCTAAAGTTTGGGATCTTGGATCATATCCACATCCCCTTATCATTTCTCTAATATGAGTCTCAGAAGATATATTAGCCTCTGATTTCTTCCTAATTTGATCAATTATGAATGTAGAGGCTAAATCCCATCCAGTAACAAGTAACATTCCACTAGACTTCACCAATTGCCTAGCCTCCTCTAGTGTGATGGCTTCAGATTTAGGATCATAGGCTTTTAAATCTTGCAATGCTTCACTCTGCATGGTATCCCCTTCTATTATTTTCCACTAAGACCCAACTTCTTGTTTCTTTCTCCAGATAAATTTTTTTTTGAACTCATCAGTATTGATGAATGAATCATTATTTAGAAATTCTTCTTGATAGAGTTCTCTTTCATCCTGGCATAGTTGGAGGGGAAATTCCACTTCCTCTTGGTTGTCCTTTTCCTTTTTCTTTCCCTCTTTGATTGTCTTCCTTAGTTGGTCATGACACTGCCTATCACCAATGATTAGGGCACTTACTCTATCCATCTTTTTCCCTTATTTCTTTGTTTGAGAGGGCTCTCCATGTTCTATTCTTCACTTTTTCCTTGGAGGCTCACTTGTTGCCTCAGTTTCATAAGCCTCTATGCTTTTCTTAAAACTAGTTGGCACGTCTATTTGAGGTGGACTGTAAATCCTGAATCCTCCCTCACTATATTCTTCATACTTTGAGGATTAATTCTCTTCAGGGCCCCTTTGTCTCTCCTCTATCTAACTCTCTAACTGATTATGCAAGGTGTGATATATTTCTATCATCTTTTTGATTCTTTTCATATAGGGAAATCCTGGGAAGAAACCTTCAAAAGGAATCCCTTCTTTTTTCATCTCTTACTCTAAATATATTAGGTCCTTGTATTTTGTAGCTCTGATTATTGTCTCTTCATTGTCTAAGATGTTTCTGATTACATCTTCTTCATCACACCCTTCATGTTCTCTGATGGAAGTGACACTTCAGGATAACAATTTCTTTTCACTTTTGATGAAGCCTTCTAGATCCACATATCTGTATAAGTTCATGCTCATCTTACATTTCCCTAACCACTTATTTACTGCATCTATGGCCCTTGTCCCAATGGTAAAATAAATAGCAGTGAACTACCAGGGTTTAAATGTGCCTTTTTTATGGGGGCCAAGTGTTCTTTGTCTATGCACATTAATTTCCAAATAAACTCCATTAAGGAAACCCTTGGAGGAACATACTTTGGATGTATATGTGGAGGATCAAAACATCCATAAACCCTAATCAGTGTGTATGTCTTCTCACAATAAAAATGTCCCCAGTTGTGATCTCCTGGCCAATTGTCGACATATTCACATGGTCGTAGAAGTCTAAGCACCTTGACTGTCAGCCTAGTTACATTAACACCCAAAAAGGTTAAAATTGGATGTACAACCGAATTCTAAAAGCCACAGTATTCATTTTCATTGGAGGTATAATTCCAAACCCTAATCCAGAGTTGTACAGGGTTTGGTTGGCCTTGGAACTACGTCCCAGGTCTCAAATTCTCAATATCCATGTTATTTATATTGAAGAATAGAATCAATTGCATTAAAATTGAATAATGCATGAATTTGTGGTTAGTATTCTTTTGAATACTTATGAGGCCTTCATGTATCCTATCAATGAAATATTGAATGTAGTCAAAATCAGTAATTACGTGGGAGTTCAAGATATCTAGGATGATCATCAGTAAATCTGCAAGCATCTTCTCAATATGCCCATCAATCCCCAGTACTCTACACAACCCATAAGATATATACTTCATGTATAAGCTTAAATCCTTGAATTCATATGGTGCACCCTTAGAAGAAGGCATTTGGGCTATATAATTTCTATTTGACCTAGGCACATGAGACTGGATCAAATTCTTAACCACATTGCCCTCTCAGGTATACTTGTTTTCCAACTTGGTAAGGTCAATTTTAGTGGAAAAGGCATGATATATACCAAAATATTGCATAAAAGAAGTCCTATCCATGGTGAATAGGGTTGTCTCATCATGTTTTTTGATAGTTTTGGAGAGAGTGTCATATCTTTTAGCCAATTTAACAAGTAATTCTTCATCTAAGAAGACATCTGAGACTATTAACTTGGCTAAAAATAATGTCCAGGGGTTGAACACAAGGATTTTATTATCCTAAATACTATAAAAGTAATTAAAGAAGTGATAACTAGAGCACTTGGGAGTGATGGGATCCCTACAATTTGACATATAGTCAGAGAAGTATTCGTCATTTACCTTTTTAATCTGGTTGGTTCCAGGAAGTAGAGCTACTAACTCATATAAAGAATTTGTTTTCCCATTTTGTTCTTCTTCTGCATTCTTTCCTTCACCATTGACTGAAGCCCTGCTTGATTCTACCTGCCTCATCTTCACTGGTTCTAAATTATCCTTCTCTTTGAAACAAACTTTACTCAACTACTCTGAAACTTTGGTGAGGAGAATGTACAAGGGCAGCATCTATTTATAATTTAATCATCAATGCATCAGTCTAGTCAAGAATCTGGAAACCATTGCTTAATCACTTATGTAATAACTTTGTGTGTATTTAAATCAAGTCTGAGCTAGCCGTGGCACTTGAACTTGATAGGTAATTAAAATTAAATGCTTGCCTAGAAAAATTCATGACTACTTTTTTTAAAACCAAATTTTATGTGAAAATTCTCAATTTGACATCTGATTCACCTTCTTTTCTAAATTTTTACATCTCTGCAGATTACTTGTACTTCATCAGGATCTCCAATCTTATATTAACCCTATTTTTATATTCTTTCCTTCAAATGGCGCGAAAACAAGATACTTAGGATTTCACTACACTGAGTTCTACCATAGTTCATCTAGAGATTATGTGACTTCTTTATCTCAAAGTCTCTGAATGTTTCCTCTGACCTGGGTTATATTAGGAGATCTAGCACTAGACACAAATCTCTTACTTAGTCATGGTCCTCATCGAATCTCTAGATGGATTTATTAACTCTAACTTTGTTATGAGATTCAGCGCTAGCCACACATTTTAACTTTACCTTACCTCTCGTTCACTTCTTAACACTAATTAAATCATTTCTTCTTATCTTTGAATCTTGCAATGTAACTTTCCTTGACTTTACCCCAACCACAAGTTCATCTATAGATTCGGAGATGAAGGAAATGCCAATTTGTTGAATAAAAATATTAACTGAAGTCTCATGTGAAGATCTAGCTCTTGTCTTTCGTCTAGGATAAATTTAATGATCCTCGCTAAGTCTATGAGATTTAAACTTAACCTTACGTCCATTCAGAGATTCAGCGACAAGGCAAAATGATAACTTTGTTCTAACTCTGAGTCTATCTGGATATTCAAACATAACTAAGATCTCTGAATCGTTGAATGACCTGTCTAACCTCAGGTTTACTTCAAGACTTGATGAACACCATATATTTCCTTATCCACTTAGACACATGTCTGCATCTTATCTCATTACCTCCTCATCAGTGAATGATCCATGAGCTTTTGACCTTTTCTAGAGATTGAACACTAGATGCACATCTTTGTTATGATCAATGGTCCAGATTCTTTCTTGGAAAACTTGATTTGGATTTAAACTAACCACAATTGACCATGATTCATTTAGAGATTCAAAAAATGAATAGATCTCCAAGTCAATGAATAATTCATATAAGTTAGGTTTAATCTAGATATCTAGTGATAGCCTTAGATCTTTTCTTTCATCATCGATCAGTGTTGAGTCCATAAATGCTTTTGTAGCTGACGAATTCTTTCTAGGATTAAGAGACAACCCTTGATTCTCATATTTATTCAACAGTTTGCGTTGAATCTCAAGAATTTTTCCTAATCTACATCTTTATTTCAAGATCACACTACCAAGTCACCTCTGAATCTTGTAATAAGCTTTACTAGACTTGGCTTCAACCACAGGTTCATCTAGATATTGGGAGATAACTAAAACTCCAAATCGATAAAATATTTACTAACTCTTGAGTTAAATGGGAGATCACGCACACATTACACAATCAAACCAAGGATAGATCAAGATCGACAGATGTCTCCTGGTCACTGAAAAAAATCTTAACCTTGGCTATTATTTGGAGATCACACACTATCCTCTATTCTCAAATGAGAACAACAATCATCACTAAGTCTTGGAACATTTCACTTACCTTTGATTCCATTTGGAGATCTAGCGACAAATCCAAAAGATAAATCTATCCTGATCTTGGCTTACATTATGAGATCATGAGATAAATGCTATCTCTAATTCTCCAAATACTTTTCATAACTTTAGTTAAGTCATGAGATCTAGCACTTTCCCCACGATGAAAACAACATCTACGGTCTTTGCTTAATCTCCCAATATTTGAGTTAACTTCATCTTTGTCTAGAGATCACATGCCAGTCGCATGATCAAAACAAGATCAACCACCTGCACTTAATCTCTGAATCCATAAGACCATATTCCTTTCTTCCCAAGATTAAGAGATAACCATTTGCACTAAGTCTCTAGACCGTAAAGAATATTCAGTCTTGATCAGGAGATTAGGAGATGAGGCTAAAGATAAAAAGGCACATGACTTAAAAACACTTATGTTACTCGCCAAAGATAACTTCAAAAAAGAACAGGGTCATTAGGGTCTACGTTGTTTCACGGTAAAGACGCAAGAGACCTAGGGTTTAAGGATTTCATCCATTTTCAATACCATATTCCTCAGGAAACAAACACTTACAGATAAATTTGATGTCACATTGGAACAGAGTTTGAATTTTAAATCATAAACAGACATTGGAAGAAAAAACTTTTAGCAAGACTCAAAAAACATAAAATAGTCCCAACAAGACCTATAACAAATGTATTGAAGCACATCTAGATCCGTCAACTTATCCAAATAATTAGAAACTTCTAGTGGATCTTAGCACATGGTAATGTGTTTCTATGGACAATTTAAATAGAAGAGGATTCTCTATAGTTATTAGATACGGTTTATGCCTCTCTAATAGTGAGAGTATCGACCATATATCCTTACATTTCTCCTATTATTTTATGATATGGAATCAGATTCTCTCCCTACTTGAAGTGTCCTCGGTTAGCCTATTCTCCAGAAGGTGTCTGGTGATTCAATGAAACTCCTATGCTTTCAAGCATCTAATTATTAGAAACCTATGGATGAAAATCTGCCCAATACTGAACTTGGATATTTTTAACAAAATAGTTGTTGGAAGTCTAATATTGGAAAGCATTAACTGAGAGGGGGGTGAATCAAATCTATTCAACTTATATAAATTATTAACACATTGATTAAACCATGTATTCATAAACATAAACTAAAATGTTGTAAAGATCTAACATCTAATCATGAACACATAACACAAATATTTTGGTAATCCAGAAACTCTTGAAGGAAAACATGGGGTGGGGATGACACCCACAAATCTTCAGTACTATAGTAGTAAAGTGTGCCTATTAGGGCTACAAAGTTTTGATCACTTTTGATGATGTATCCTATGAGGGGTCTACCCTATTAAGAGCTTTTAGACTTATACAATCTTCCTTGTTAAAGGGTTTAAACTTACAACAAAGTAAGCACTAGGTTAAGATATTTACAAATGCCTTTTAGGACCACTCTATTAAGAGATTTTCCCTGATTCACTTGCTAGAATGTATTTGTACCCGATCCTTCAATCTGCACTACAAATACTAATAATGGATGTCCTCTTTCCAACTCTTAACTGATCTCTCAATTTAATTTATCTCAATTCTTCTCTTCATTATTCTGCTCAGTCACTTTGTATGGTCAATGCTTCAGATATGTAAAATATGCATATACTTCTGATCTCTTCTCTTCACATCCACATCCAAACATACAATCTCTAACACACTTATGGATTAGGGTTTGAAGCATAGCATAAATAGGTCATCAAGATCAAGATCAATGATCTATATCCATCATATTTCATCTCTTAGGCATCCCTAATTTATATTGGTTTCCTGGCTTATATAGGGATTCATGATCATAAAAATAGTGCATAATTAATACATTAAATCTTAGTGCATGATCATTAAATGGTCCATATAAATTGGCCAAAATAGTTTACCTTGGTTTTTGTGCCATTCCAAACACATACAAAATCTATTTTACTTGACATAACCAAACACTCGTGCTCTTTCCATACTGTGTCACTCAGCATAACTGTATATTGTCACTCGGCACTAACTCTTCTATGCAACTCCGAAATCATTATACTCGGCATTCATTGAGTACTCAGGGACATTTGACTTGCTCGGTAGAAACTACTGCTCACTCTTGGCCTTAGTGAGATGGCTCAGTTGCAGTGATGACTGACCAAGCTGCCTCGAATATGACTAAGAATGGGACACTAATAGAAAAAAATACATAGAGATCAAAAGTAATAGGAAATTTAGAGACCAAGCAAGCACTAGTTTTATAATTTCTCAAATTATAATACAACAAATCAAGGAAAATATAAAATTTGCTTCTTTTGGAAAGAGAAGGTTATACCTAACCTATAATAAAATTGAATAATTTTTTTGGGGAATATCTTAGAGCCTATTTAATGTCAACGACATAAATATTTTGAGAAGAAATGGCACATTATCGATCTCGCCTGAGGAAGGACAAATTAAATGTGATTTTGATGGTTGTTCTAAAGGGAACCCTGCTATATCTTGTACCAAAGACAGGATCAAAGATTAGAGAGTGACATTCATAGAAATATAGTACAATAATATTGAATTCAGATGAAATAAGAAAGTTGAGGTTATAGATTCTTGGCATGAAATCAAGCATTTGAAGGAGTTGAACAATAAAAATATTGTTATTAAGGGGGACTCAAAACTAATTATTGATCATTTAAAAGAACATGGATGTTACACTTGGGACTTGAGAAGTCTCATGTAGATATGAAAAAAAATTGACAAGTTTCTACATCTATGAAGTCTACTATACTCTTAGAGAAGGAAATAAAACTACGGATTTCAAGGAGAAAATTTGTTTAAATTCTCAAAATATGTGTTTCATTACCTTCAACTAGTGCCCTGAATGGCTAAAAGAGATTTTAGAAAATTAAATAAAATATAAAATTTCTTAAGAATTTTAACTATTATAAATATGTGGGTAAAATATTAGTTTTTAGTAACAAGCCCAATGATACTTCGAATAAGAACAAAAAATAAAGATGACAGGGAGAAAGTGCAATATTAGGATTGTTATTTTAATCAAACAATGAAAAAGAGGAATAGAGTTTTAGATTTTTAAAATTTGAAAAGGCACTAAATTAAGAATTAAAAAAAATGGAAGACAATATTTATTTTATAAGTAAAAGGCTAAAGCTGAGTATTTTATTAATAATTATAAAGATACATAAATATATGTTTAATGTAGGCACTGGTAGGAAAGAACGGAGAAGAAAACCTTCATTCTTGTTCGGGACTTTCATGCTATTCATACAAATCCAGAAGAAGGCATTCCTTCTTTTACATCTTTTCTACTGGCTTACCCCTAGTTAGAGTCTTGAATTAATTTTCAAGATATTAAACCTTGAATCATTACAAATTTTTATGAAGGCATTCCTTCATTTACATTTCTTGCTAATTCGAATAAAAATATTTAGAGCTATCCATCTTTCCCATAAGGCTTTTATTTGATTCTATGATAGCTAAGGCACCTTGTCCCTACACACTTTATCACACTTTTCTTATATCCAAAGGTTAGTACCATGAAATAAAGCAATAAAGCAATACTCCAGCTTAAATAGACTAAATTAAGAAACTGGAAGTGAAATTAGCAGCCTATTCTCTAATTCTATGGAAGCATGTAGAATGCCAAAGAAAAGATACCTATCGAGACTATACCCCTACATGTACTCATATATAAAATTTATACATGGGTACATATAGACATTCAGTATATATCAAGAAGATAAGAGAAGATCATATTCATGCCAATAGTTAGAGAAACAGGAAAGGAATTTTTTTCTCATGCATACCATTTTGTCATAGTACAATCTTCCTGGAAGCTCAATAGTTTAAATTCTTTTGAGAAATTAATTAAATAGTTTATTCAACTGTAATCTTGGTTCAATCTTTCTGATTCATTTACAGGTAATAAGCTTAACTAATATGAATTTCAAAGCAATAGCGATATTTTTGTTAACAAGACTATACCATCTTCTTCTCATGAGTCTAACCTAAGAAGTGTCAAGATGACAAGCTACTTTATTGAGATAAATTTATGCAAATTATTCTTATAGAACTCCTGATTATTCTTCTAGATATGTGATATATTTAACCAAATTAATTCTAATTCTTGTAACCTTCGATCCTTGTAATAGTCAAAGCTTCCTGTTGCTTTTTAGAATTCTTAAGAAACAATTCCTCTTTCTTATCATTTCTTTTTCTATATTCCAGTTTAAAACACTTTGCCATTCTAATATGAGGAAAAGGATTTTAGCTATTGTAGTGTTAATTAACTATTGATAGTCTTAAATTAATAGATACATGCTTACTAAAAAAGAGGCTTGAACATTCAGCCTGATAGAAAGCCTAAGACTATGTAAAACTGACAAGAAGTATTCGATAAACATTTAGCTTTATCGAATGAAGGAGTTTGGTTCTGGATTCCCTAGGACATGTCATCTTGGAGAGACAGGCGAAAGGTAGGAGATGATGTTGGATTCATATTTTCAGGCCCCTGCTTGATCATCCAGGATGTATTGATCAATCTAGATCAAAGTTAAAAATTAACAAAAGCTTAAATCTTGGGTCGAATAAATATAAGGGAATAATTAAGATTACACTCGTAATCATGGAAGAGAAACAAATTTAATTTTTTATAGAAGATATTATTGGAATCACATGCAAAGGAAATTTTGAGGTGGATTAAATGAGAAAAAATATGGGATTAAAATATCCATTAACTCTGTGACAAACGCTGAGGACATTATGATAAAAAATTTCTATTGGAAATGTCCCTTCAATAACATGGTAGATCAATTTAATATCATATAAATGATAGGCATTACAATTAAAAAATCTTAAAAATTGATGAGGGAGAAAGACAGATGTTAATGTGATGCATTTTTCAAATCTTTTTAAAGAGGCATTGACAGCTTTTTCAAAAAAACATGACATTTTTTTTTTTTTAATTATAGTGCCATTGTGTGTTGTGGGCCTTACTTGAGGAATAGTTGTAATATTAAGTTCACCAACCTGATTGCAATCAGTGGTCCTCTATAAATAATTGAATTGAAAGATTGAAAGGAATTTATGGAAAATGAAGATCTCTAGAATTTTTCACAAGGATAAATCTCACTCCCTACTTGAGGCCCATGAGGGGCTATAAAATAAATTTTCAACAAAATTTTGAAATTTTTAGCTTAATATTTTTCTAACAATTGGTAGCCTAAAGTTACAAGTCCCGCAGAGCTAATTGTTAAATCTATAGGGATGAAAAGTGAAGGGAAGAAACTTAAAAAGTAAAGCTCAGGAGATTATAAGGCATACATGAAGAAATTATTTTAAAAGGGTGTGAAGCTAGTGGTCACCTCAAATGGAAATGGGTATGAAAGGTCCCTTATCCCTCCTCCTTAAGGTCTTTTATATTATCATGTAATAAAATATTTTACCTTAGAAGGTAGATATATGGCCTTCCATGGCTACCATTTGCCTATTTTGAACCACATTAGGAATAGGTAGAAGATTAATATGTTCTTATTCTTAGTTTTGTCTCTTAGTAGTAGTATAACCTAAGGGACTTCCCCTCCATTGCATCAAGGGATAATGCATGTCCTTCTACCAACATGAATTTAATAAATTCATTTTGAGAAGCTTGTTTAGCTCCAGCCCTAAGACTGAAGCTAACCTGCAAAGTGAACCCCCTCATAGTTTTATCTATATTGAACTCATTGAAATCAATGCTTTATCAGAAAACCCAAACCCTAAGAAGAAGGGAAAACCCACTAATCCCTCTATTAAAAAAACCCATGAATTTGACCTCTTATATATTACCCCAGAAAAGGGTAAGGGTCGTAAGACTAAAATAAGATAAGCTAAGATGAGGAAAACTGGGAAGTACCAAAAATATGTCTCTAGTACTTAAAATTAAAGATAACCAAGAGAATACTGAGGAATTCAAGAACTCGTAGGATAATTAATAGGATATGATCTCTAGGGAGAGAAGGTTATTTCAATTGTTAAAAGGGAACTAAAAGGAAAGAAATTTTTGGAGGAAATAATCCTTGAGACAAATTTTTAATACAAGCCAGTGGAGGGGGATTCTTTGGATAAACTAATGATGAATATTACAAGGGGGTAGAGGAATATTCTAAAGAGAAAAGTAAAGTGAAATTTGTGGACATTAGTATTAAGTTGGTTGACTATGAAGAGGGAATAAATATGTAAGTCTTTGAATCTTTTGCTAATGCAATGTCACTTAGAGAGAATTTCCATACAATGAGAAATGATCTCCTTGGCCTCTAACAAAAAATAATGTAATACACTCATCATATGGTTAATCTTATTCTCACAATGATTTTTTCCACATTGAGTTCTATATGTAAAGTCTTGGTGTTATGTTTGTTATTATTTTAATTTTAATTATTTAGTTGTGCACTTTGGTTGTGTTTTTGCCCAAATCAACAGATTGGAAATCCTATGAGCTTACCCTCTCGATTATGGGATATCTAATTAGACTTGGCCAACAAATGGGAATGATTAATTATGATCCTCTCCCCCTACACTTTAAGCTCCTAGGGACCTAGGTGAGTGAACCTATATCTGAACCCTAATCTATTGCTTGGAGACATTTCCTAGTAGATAAAACTATATAAAAATCTATTGATCTCTAAAGATGGCAAGTGGTTCTCAAAAATGATCAAATTACAACATGAATAAATGTTGAAAATTTTTAATTGCTTTCTTAAGAATTCTTTTAAATAAAATTTGGGTATAATATTTGTAGATTTATAATGTGATTGAGAAAAAAATGAACCTTGCATTTTTAGAAATATTTCTTGAACCATGAAATAATCCTCAGACCATTTCTTTATCCAATATTGGGTAGTTAGAATCAATCCTTTACCAAACCATCATGTACAACTCTATGAGGCATTCAATTATAAACCATCCACTACAATACATACAGAAAAAATATATTTTCCGAAAAACCTTAGTCGAATTTAATATTATTTTACTGAGAAAACCAATTACATAGAGTTACATAGACAACAATTCGTATGCAATCTCTGATGATCCAATATTAACACTATAACTCAATATTTTTACCTAATATTAAATGATAGTAATTGAATCAAAATCAATAATCACACAGGGCTAATTTTTTCAAAAGTAAATAAAGTTACAATCTTCATTTTGTATAGAAAAAAGGGTCTTTTTATTAATTCAAAAAACTTGTGCAATTGATATGTGCTTCACTTGCATTTCCCTATACAATCATCTTATAAATACTATTCTTTTCTTCGTGATAGTATAACACAAATTATATATTACAATGTGATGATTTTTTATTTGATTCCTCTTATTTTTACTTTTTACACCACATAAATATGTGGTTGAATCATTTTCACACCCCTTTAAGGTTAAAATATACTATCTTATATTAAAAAAAAGCTTCTTTTAAAATAACTAATAAATAGATAAATTAGTAGCTACCTATCTTTCATATTTGGGTTTGGTCAAAAATACAAAACATAGTGTGAAAAGATAAGATGTTCATTGGAGCTTGGAAGTTGGATGTTCTGACTGGGTCATTTTTATAGTTTTAATATATCATTGTTTCCCATCTTTGTTGAATTCATCTTTACAGAAGGTCACAATTACAACATCTTTGAAACCTTTGGTCACATAATTTTGATTACTTGTGTCACAAAGCTTCCTTCCTTACTCCTTTAGCTTTGAATTATACTAATCTCATGTTGTATCCCATGTTTAGTGCTCCATCATCTCATCAATTCTTGGGCATGAAGTTTAGGAGGCAATTTTTAATGGTTTTATCACTATATATAACTCTAAATTTTGCCAAAAATGTAGAGTTCCAACAGGTTAAATAGAATGAATGTTCAATAATTGGTTGAGTTTTTAGTACATGTTGATTCACCTCCCATTTCATCATATGGAAGGTTTCATCATTAACACCTCAATTTTTTTTTAAACTAACATTATTTTTGTATCTTAGTATAGTCCACTACTAAAACAACCATTAGATCTCATTTAGTGAATGTAAAAAATTTAATTGATTTAACATCAAATTAAATAAAAATTTACTTCACATAAATCTTAGAATGCCACATCACATAATATTTGACAAATAGGGACAATGAATAATACATGCATCTCAAACCAATAACATAATCCAAACCTCGATGAGGTAGTCAATGCACATCAATAGGTCATAATGAGAACATATCAAAATATGAATCCAAGGAAATAAATATGAAATATGAAATCTAACGGAACAAAGATAAGACAAGGATTATAATAACCACATTAGAAAGCTACAAATGATAGATGCACTACATGAAGTTATATCTCTTAATGTAATTTCTATTATTATCTATTTTGAAGGCTGAAAAATTATGTAATGATTAATTTAACCTACAAACTTTGATAACATATCTATAGGAAATTGGATGTTATATATATTTTCTATCTTCAACCATCCCTCCTATAATTTAATCATATAGAGTAGTAATTAAACTATAAATGTTTATTATTACAACGAAAAAATACTTTTTTGACAAGATGGATAACATAATCACTATCACTATACAACATGATAGTCACCTATTGTTTTCAAAATTCTTATGTAAACAAGTGTAACCAAATGATCTCTTTACTAGCATCTACAACATAAATATATTATGATTATATTATTAAACTATATTTTTACTAATATTTTCCCTAAAAAGAAGATCAAAATGTGAACTTGGAGACAATTTTCATAAGAGCGTTAAAATATGGTATTTATCATAATCTAAAGAAATAAGTGTTTGTATGATGATAGAGGTGAAATAGATGACCCTAAAATAGTTTCAACAGTGAAAAATATACCACAACCAAGTATAAAGTAAGGTGTACAATAATTCTTTAATTAGTTTAATTTCATTATTAAAAATCAATTGGATACTCCAAAATCAATAAATTTAGCTTTATGGTGGCCTTCGTTTGTTGAATTTAGTCTCCTGCAAAAACTAATTTAAATCATATGCTTCATCAAAAATTGAACTCATGGTCACGATAGATCTATGTATTTTCTTAAGATCTTTTGTTTTCTTTATGTACATTTTATTATGATTGTATGTTGACTCTCTTTATGTAGCTTACGTTTTATTACAGACATTACGTTTTAGTATCTTAACTGTCTATTAGCGATCATCGTTATAGTGAAAAGATACTAAGTAGTTCAGGTATTATTTTTTATTTATGTCTTAAACATACTCATAATCTCTAACTCGCCAATAACCATACAAATAGCAGCGAAGTTGTAAGCTACATTATTGTAGTGTGTTATTTTTTACATTTTTCTATAAATTTTGGGTTTTTTAATTTATGTAAACTGTACTAACCAATTAGGATTATATTGTAGTATTCATTGGTATATGGATGCATAATGGTTGTGTATTCCATAAATATTAAGAAAAATTAAGGAAGCAATATTATTTCATCTATGTTTATTATGATCATTATTAACTTTGACATCAATTATCCTCCTATAATATCTACGGTGAGTAAGGTTTGAATTCAAGGTAGGTTGACAAATAGGAAATAATCTTAGTGTTCTTGAAGTATTTTCTTCGCATTTCCATGGAGTTTTTTTAACTAATATGGTTTGCCTACCATACTTATTTCATTTCTTTAAGAAGTATTAAAGTATAAATATCATTCATATGGTGTAAGCAAATATAAGGTAATTCCTACCAGCTATTTGGAAAATATTTATTATTTGAATATTTCCTTTATACACTTTCACACTAGAGTAGTTAGATATTTTTTATTTGTCTAGGAAAAAAAAAATTTAGTCAAGATCATTTCATAAATAAATTTAAAAAACTATTATGTACCATGCCGTCATGTATTCTATATTAGTATGAAATTAATAGAAATACAAAATTTTAGTTATGAAAATTGAGTTCTTTAATATATTTTTTGGATTTAACATAAATCTAGTGACAATAGTCACATATTGTGATCATTTTGAATGTTCAAAAGTGTGTTAAATGATCATGTAGGATTTTCTTTAGGAAATATATCAAGAGAAAAACTATGAAGAGTAATTTCTTTTAATATAACAAAATTTATTTCTATAAATCATTAAGGCTACTTGCCTTAATAAGAGTTGCAAGCTAGTTAAAGGGTGCTAAGTAGGAGATGTTTTCCATAGTAAGTTCAACTATGCAGTTTTTTAGTCAAACTCATTTAACCACTTTTTATTATTAGCTCACAAGAATCCATGGCTGATGAGAATGAATGGAACACTTACCACTCATTGCATCTAGATGATTTTCAGATAGGTGAAGCAGTGTGTCAATTAGTTTGACTCAAAAACTACACGTTTAAATTTTGATAGCAATATCATAGTTAAAGGGTTTTTAGAATGGTAAACAAAATGAATAAGAAATTATCTACACGTGCTTCCTATAAATTCAAAGGATGTTTCTATATCAGAATATTATATGTGTAACGTTCTTGATTCCATTAAATATTAGAGACAAAAGTTAAAATGAAATATGCATGCAACTATAATGTAGAGTTATGATCATGTGCCTCTTATTAGCCGAGATCTCGAGTCTCGTTATGCACCCCTCAATGCGTGAAACTTGAATACGTGAAACTTTTTCCACGAATCTCCTTGAATGGTGGAATTTGGTTCAATCTCTACTGTTAGTTTTAAATATCAAGTATTTTTTATTATATTCTATTGTTTAATTATCAACCAAAACCTAAAATCCAAACATGATGTCTGAAGTGTCCGGAGTTTACCTTCATATCGCATAACCGTTTTCTGTAAAACAATTCTTTTTAAAGTAGGTTTTCGCAGAGAACAAATTGCTGAATTTGTCAAGAAGCGATAGCAGGTTACTAACTGGGTCGATAAAAATTACGGTTATTTGTTTTGAAATGGCTCTATAATGGTGATATTTTTGGTTTGGTGACAATCTTTGTAAGTATTTTAAGAAAAATAACATTTATTTGCCTTTAAAGGGCTCTGTAATGACGATATTTATAGTTTGTAGGGTTTTGTAATGATAATGTTCTAAAGTACTGGCTCCGTGATGGTAATATTTGTGGTTTCTAGGTTCTGTAATGGTAGTATTTAAAAGTGTTGCTTCACATAAATACGCCATCAAAACCAAACAACTATACCTGTCGATGGCCACTAGAGGAGAGCAACTAGGAAACGCCAAAGCTACCCCTGGTGCAGTTTCTGACATCCCATCATCTTAACCAATCCCTTTTTCAAACTATTTCAGATAAACATACAAGATATGTCAGTGTTTTCCTGCCGCGAACTTCCTCTTCAAAAAAATCAGGTCCAATCACCACCTTCAAAGTACCTAGCATTCTAAATTCCAAACCCAGTTGTCAGACATTGGGTCAATTTAGGGCTGTAGAATTCTATCTCTTGTTTGAGAATTTGGGATTTGTCAAAAAATATTCAGAAATAAAAAAGTTATTATAAATTCAACGGTCATTTTAGGTACAACATTAATCGATATTCACCTTTGCGATTATGTCCACTGCCATCTGTACATAAATCTCGATTCACTTTCCAGTACTTACATATTTATGTTTATGCTAATTTTAATATTCTTAGGAAATTAGGCTAATGTTTTTTTGCAGGGAAAACTTTTGAAATATTTGATCCTCGGTCAGAGGATTCAAAGCTACCAATGAGATGTTGATGTGGCTATAAAAGATGCTTGGAAACATTCGATCATGCCTCTATCTTTAGAATGTGGAGGAAAACATATCAAACATTGCAATCCACAGAAAATTTTTATTTTGATATGTGCACCAAAGAGGTCCTATTATTGACAAGTACATATCTCGTTGAGCAACACTTGCAGGAGCTGGCTTCTTTGAAACGTGGGATTCGGGAAATTTAGTCATAGGTTGTCAATCCTATGAGGTTCCTAAAGGGATAAAGGACTTTCACAACTGTGCTGATAAGGGAGTTTTGTTCTTATATTCAATGAACGATCATAGGGAAAATATATTTTATGTGCAACATAGTGTCTGCTCCTCCTAAATATAGCTCTCCATTCTTGCTATTCCTAAAGTTCTTAAAATATAGCTCCATTATACATCTATTATTCAATGAGGCCACTCTTCTTTATTTTCTCTCTTCTAAAACGGTTTGCATGCATGTAGAATCCATCTGTATATCATTTCTCTTTCATGGATCTAATGCATAGTCCGACCTGCCTTGATCTTTCTCTCAATTCATTTATGCAAGATGATCTCATTGTTTTGTTCTGTTTGGCTGACCATTTCTTTTTTGATACATTCTATGCCTTTTGATTAAGGATAAAATTATAGATACAATTTGTAATATTAAGAGCATATTTATACTTGCATTTTGAATCATGGAAATAAGATAACAATTTTATTTATATAACAAAAGTCTAAAAAACTCAAAATATATTTATATTGAAAATCTCTACCATTCTGTTTTATAAATCATAAGATTCATTATAAAAGGTAACAAAAGTAATAATCAAACAAAAATTGGTTACAGATTCAAAAATAGGGTACAATCTTACAAATAAAATTTTTATCTGTAAAGTTCCGAATTACATTTTCCAAAACAATCAAATCTAAAGATAAACATATTAATTAGAGTAAATTTTTTGTTTCTATTCAAAAGGCATAGCTATCTTCGAGGATATGCTAGCTATTTTCGATTGGAATTTATTACATCATTTTTATTTTCATTTTTCTTTGAAAACAATTAAAAGGGGAAGAAACTTTCTTTAATGCAAAATCATCTTTTCCTAGGGAAATATTTTTTCTCTTAAAAATATTATTAAACAAATAATATGGAAATCTTTTAGAAAAGTTTAGAAGGAAACTTTCTATATCTTTTAATCAAACCCTAATTACACCCATATCTTAATTTAATGAACAATAAACTAGATATATTTATAATGTGAAACCTAATAGAACAATAAACCAAAATGAAAATTTTAATTTAATACAAAATCAACTACAATCCAAACTGCAAAACAAAATTAAATCCTAAAAGAAATTTAATCAAACACTAAACCACTTGACCCTTATCATAAACCCAATCAAAATTTGTCCCTCCTAGTGAACTAAATTTAGCCCTAAACCCAAATTTAATTGAACACTACATACTATGTTGAACCCCAACCTTATTTTAAAAAAATACTAAATTTAAACTCTAACTCTAATTTAACCCTAAACCTAAATTTAGTTGAACACTACATACTAAGTTGAAACCCAACCTTTTCTAAATTGAATCCAAACATTAAATAAATTTAAACTCTAACTCTACTACAAAACCAAATGGTATCTTGACACTAAATTAAATTAAACCATGATAACACTAAATAAACAAGTGCCACATAGTGGCTAAGTATAATAATTTTTAATTAAATATATTAATTTTTAATTGTTATAATTTTTTATAATTGTGGTATAAATAATATTTTTTATAATAAAAAAATTAAAATGTAAAATTATATTTGTAAATTAACTATAATAATAATTGAAATTTTAACAATTATAACCTAATTATAATCCTAAATATCAATTATTATTTAAGTGTTTATTTTTAACCATAATCTTAATTTTTATTAAATATATTTTAATTAATTATAAATTTATATAATTATAATAATATTTTTTAAGTAATGATAATTGTAACAATTTGCAATATAATTTTTTATTTTTAATAATTTAATTAAGTACAATAATTTTTAATTAAATATATTAATTTTTAATTATTATATTTTTTTATGATTGTGGTATAAATAATATTTTTTAAAATAAAAAATTTAAAATGTAAAATTATATTGGTAAATTAACTATAATAATAATTGAAATTTTAACAATTATAACCTAATAATAATCCTAAATATCAATTATTATTTAAGTGTTTATTTTTAACCATAATCTTAATTTTCATTAAATATATTTTAATTAATTATAAATTTATATAATTATAATAATATTTTTCAAGTAATGATAATTGTAACAAAATAATTGTAGTTACATGTGATTCTGTGAGCAACGCCCTTTCATCGAAAACTAAATAATTAATTGGAGGATGGGAAGTTGCTGTAAGGAAATACAGGAAATAGACTAAACAATGGCGAAGGCCAAAAACCAGCGGGATTGGCAGAAGCAGAACCTGTGAGATTGGCAGAAGTAGAACCTGCGGGAATGACAGACTCAGAGCAATGGTTTTCCCTATCAAAGTACGCAGCATCAATGGGTACGTAATTTTCTTGATGATTTGGCAATGGGTAAAGATTTTAGGCACATTTTCAGACAGAGGCCATTTGTCCAACAGGTTTTCAAACCAGAAGAGATCCCAAATCTGGGCCTTCAGAGTTTTGGTTTTGCTCAGAAATATAGATCTTTACCAAACCAGAAAGGGACAAAAACTATAGCAAAGACGAATCCCCTGCAGATCTTCTCTTGCAAGGCCGTGGTCCAACCTGCCAAACCCATATTTGTAAACCCTCGATTCCACATCCAAAATCCAGGCAAACAAAGGAGCACCCAGAACTTTAATTTGGCACCTGAAGGACCCACAGTACACAAGGATACATTCCTAAGGGCTCTGTCCAAAGGAAAAAGGAAAGTGGGGACCCCTCCCCTCACGACCGCCCATGGGGATTTCCAGGGCTACATTTTCTATGAAGAAGGAGAGACTTTGAGATGGCCTCCTGTCATACACCAACCCTCCAATGTTACAAGCCCCCTCAGAAAAAATTTAAAAAATCTATTTGGGTGGGAAAACCCCAAACTCCGGAGGATCCTAAAGGTAATCGGGAAACCAAGGCCAAAACTCAGTAAAGAGAAACAACCTATCTTCGCTATCTATAAAGGAACCCCTTCGGGATCTCCAAAGGAGGCGACAGCACATCCTTCCATGGCAAAGCACTCAGATCCAATTTTAAAAGAGCCTCACCAACTCAGAGCCCCCTTCAATCCAAATATGGGCAGATCTAAACTATTCTAGATAAAGAAAAAGGGTGCCGACCCTCCTCACCGACTAATCGATGATAAATCAGAAGCATCTATTGTTCTTCCAGAACACATGCTCTACCAGCAGCTTTCCTTACTTCGTCAATTGGTGCTAGTAGGTACATGTGCAAATCCTCTGTTGTCTTTTATGAAAATTAAGGAATGGGCACTCAAATCTTGGGTGGGACTGCAGAATTTCTTTATGCTTGATTTACATTCAAACTATTTTGTGGCCCTATTCGATTCCAAATCTTCCCGAGATGTGGCCCACAAGGAAAAAGAGTGGTTCTATATGGGTTCAGGGATTTTCACAATGGAATGGACCCCTAACCTTCCATTCAAGCCAAGACATGCTTCTTCCTACCCTTCTGGATCACCCTCCCATCACTCCCTCTGGAATATAGGGATCCAAACATCATTGAAGGATTAGCCAACAAAGTGGGGATTTTTATTCGCCATGATCTTTTACCTTATGAACACACCCATAAGGAGGTCAGAGCATGCCTCCTTATTGATCAGAAGAAGGATTTTCCATCGATCCTCAAAATCAAATCAAAATGGGGTACTTGGACACAAAAACTTGTAGTTGAAGAAGCTAATGTGATCCTACAAAGACAAGAAACATTGGGCCATTTTAACACCAAGTGCCAAGAATCCAATCAGGGGGACACCGATGTCTGCAAAGACCCTACTTCCAACCCCCAACTATGCTCATTCTCGACTAAAATCAAGCATATTAATCCAAAACAATCTCAGGGGGATAGTGAAGAGCATCTTTCCTGGAATCCCCTCATCTCAGATTTGGGCCTCATTATCTCAGAGTTTTTCCTCACCCTATACAAATATCTATGGTTGTATTCTACCTTACAGGGTTCAGTGAAGACTCTTTGCCCGAGAGCTCCATTTAATTCTCAACCTCATCACTAGGAGACTCTTGCTAAGCACTTTCTTTCTTGTGACCATACTAAATCCAGCAAAGCCCTTCCCTTCACCCATCCATTAAAGGTGCTTGAGTCTAAGGTCAGAGATATCATGGTTGACCTGGGCGACCTTCCCTAAACCTAATGTTTTGGCCACCTTCCTGGGATCTTCAAAGAGCGGATGATTTCCCAACCTAGGATTAGCAGCAATGCCATAGCACCTTTGCTCTCCGAGCCTGCATCTCCTCCCTTATCAGGGGAAACTTTCCATTGGACTAACCTGGAACCAGATGGTAGTGTAGCTAATATGGATATGGATATGGACCTGATGATAGACTCTCTGATTTTGGAAATCATTGATAATAAATTAGATGGTCTACCCCCACACTCTACCCAGTCTCCAGCAGAACCAAATGGGGCTGATCACCCCCATACGAGCTAGAGACCAATGAAATAGTAGGAGATGACCAAATTATTAAATTTGATCATTGTGCAATCTACCAAACTGAATTAGATTCATCAAAGGTAGCTAAACCAGTCTCTTATAAGAGACCGAGGGGTAGACCAAATAGGGTGAGAAAAACTCAAGAGGAAATTGCTACTGGCACCCAACTAACCATCAACTTCCAGCACACCTCAAGGAAATGCAAGGCAGAGGCTTTAGATTTAATATCTAAACAACTAACAGTCAGTAGGAGGGCGAGCTGCCCTCTGAATAAAATATGAGGATACTTTCATGGAATGTTAGCGGGCTCAATGCCCCTAACAAAGAACGCCTTGCAAAAGATCAGATTAGAGTGGGAGGAGCAGACCTATATCTGCTTCAAGAGACAAAACTATCAAATGAGGTAGGGAATAAACTATTCTCTTCCTAGAAAAACTAGGATTTTTCTCTGTCAACTACAATTGGATCTTTAGGGGGGCTAGCACTCCTTTGGAATAAAACCAAATGCCAAATCAACATGATATCTCAAAACACAAACTGGATGGTGGCTGAAGTTTCAATATTCTCTCTCTCTCTTTCATAATCATAAATTTTAATGCCCCTATCTCAATCTTAGGGAAAACAAGGCTTTGGTCACTCTTGTCTCAGCTTTTACTAGGCCTCGATGATAAGAAAGTTATCCTGGGAGGGGATTATAACATAACACTGGGAAAGCAAAACAAAATGGGGGGAGAAAACCCATCTCCAAAAGTCACTGATGATTTCAGGGATTTGATTGACAGTAACCAGCTACTGAACTGCGTACCCTCAAATGGGTGTATCACTTGGTCTAATAAGAGAAAAGGCATTCACTTTGTGGGATCTAGATTGGACAGGTTCTTACTAAAATCCCACTGGCTGGAGGATCATGGGGTATGTCAATCTTTGATCCTATCTTTAATAGGGTCATATCACTTTTCTATCACAGCAGAAATCCAATTAACTATCTCAAATAATCGACCTCAACCATACTTCAAAATGGAAAAAATGTGGTTTAGGGACCCACACTTCCTCACATTACTGCAAAAGTGGTGGATTAATGCCCCACGCATTACTGGCATGACCATGTTTAAGCTATCAAAAATCTTGTCTTCATGAAATAAAACATCAAACAATGGAATAAAACCTCCTTTGGGAACATATTTAAACAAAAAGCTGAACTTCAAAGGAATATAGAAGACATTAAGGACACTATCCTCAGCAAGAGTATGTTGGCCGAAGTATATGAGGAACAAAGAAGGACTACCATTAAGTTAGAAGAGGTGCTAAGTAGAGAAGAAATCTATTGGAGGCAAAGATCAAGAGAACTATGGCTCCGGGATGGAGACAGAAACACAACTTTTTTTCCATATGTCAGCAAAAGTAAAAAGACATAGAAATTCAATATTTAAAATCAAGGATTCCAACGGTCATATCCTTAATCAGAATAGAGATATTCAAATGGAAGTGGTAAGATATTTCTCCAACCTTCTTACAGCGGAAGTACAAGAAGATCAGAATCATCCAATCCCCCTAATCATCAATTACATTCCAACATTGGTTTCTCCCTTAGATAACAAGGCTTTTCTTGCACCCTTCACTTTAGAAGAAATCAGATCCACCATATATGCTATGGATGCAGATAAAGCACCGGGCCCGGATGGACTCACTCATTTCTTCTTCCAAAACTTCTGGGATTTTATGGGTTCAGACATTCTGAAAGCAGCGAAAGAATCTAGAAAACACTCATGTATTCTTAAGCAGTTTAACAACACAATAATCACACTCATCCCCAAGTGTCAACACCCACAAACCTTTGCATATTTTCAGCCTATAGCACTCTGTAACATGATTTACAAAATTATCTCTAAATCTATGGCCTCTCGCTTGGGAAAATTAATCCTTAAAATCATCTTAGAGCAGCAAGGTGGCTTTTTCCCAGGGAAAGACATAGTAGAAGGGGCCCTCATTGCACATGAAGTTTTGCACACTATTCAAGAAGAAGGCCTGTCTGCCATGATCCTTAAGCTGGATATGACTAAAGCCTATGACAAGCTAGACTGGAAATTTTTGTCTGCAATTATGACCAAAATGGGCTTTCACATTAAATGGATTAAATGGATTTAGGCTTGCATATCAGGAGCCAAATTTTCAATAATGATTAATGGGAGTGTGTGTGGGTACTTATCCTCTTCACAAGGGGTGAGACAAGGGGACTCTATCTCCCCATTCCTATTCATCATCTTAGCAGAGGATCTCAGTAGGCTCATTGCCCATAAAAAATCTTTAGGTTTGTCGGAGGGGATCAGCATTAGGCAATCACATCTCTCCATTTCACACACCCTATTTGCAGATGATTCATTACTCTTTGGAAAAGGTTGTGTTAAAGAGGTTGTAGTTATTAAAGATACTCTAGTAGAATACTGTGATGCCTTAGGCCAAAAATTAAATGAAACAAAATCAAAATATTTCCTCTTCAACATCAATCCTAAAGCTGCCAAAATCATTCAGCGAACATTAGGCTTCTCGGCAGCTAAAACCCCTTGTAAATACCTGGGCATTCCTTTCTTCTAGGGCAAAGAAAAATCAGCCTTCTGAGATGGAGTGGTAATAAGCATCAGGGAAAGGATCGCTTCGTGGAAAGATAGATGGTTATCTCTTGCAGGTAGAATCCTCCTAGTAAAGTAAGTTCTAAGCTCAATACCAAATTACATAATATCTGTCATCCTTGCCCCCATGAGGGTGATGAAGAAAATATCAAAGTGCTTAAAAGATTTCATTTGGAAAGGGAACATTGACAATAAGGAAAAAATTCCCCTGGTTTCCTAGAAAAAAATTTGCAAACCAAAATCCAATGGGGGCCTGGGTTTTCATAAAATTCATGAGAGGAACCTCAGTCTAGGAGCTAAATTGTCTTGGAAAATTTATGATAGTCCTAAGAGCCTCTGGATTCAACTCGTTAAGGTCAAATACCTCAACCTGGATGCCCGGGAGAGAATCTTTACAATTACCAATCCTCCCACAAGTTTTGTCATGTGGAATTTTATTACCACTAGCAGAAACATTATCCTCCCACACCTATCAAGGAAAATTAATTCAGGCTCATAGGCATTGTTCTGGGTAGAATCGTGGAACAGATACCAAAAAATTTCTTCCACTCAACACCTCCAAACCACCAGAACAGTGCTTGAACAAAATTGGGGAGTCAAGGTTCAGGACTACTTCACACTACAAGATGGAAAGTACAAATGGAAGTACTTCTCCCATCTCCCGATTCCCCCTAATGAAAAATTAGAGCTCCTAAATATATTAAGGAACAGATTCCTATCCATCAGTGGGCAGAAGGACCAGCTAATATGGACAAAGGGTAACTTGGGTAAGTACATAGTTGAAGAGGGGTATAAGTCATTGGTAAATATGCTAAACCTGAACCTCCCCATTCACAAATTCCCATGGCATAATGCAATCTTGCCCAAAATTGGTGTATTTACATGGCTCGCCATTCAAGACAAGATATTAACAAGCTCAATACTAAAGAGGTTGGGGATCATAGACTCCTTCCCATGCCCATTATGTGGTATATTAGAAGAAGCCACAGACCATCTCTTGGTTTGCTGTGACTTTGCCCAAAATGTATGGAAATAGAGCCTAAACAAACTCAGGTGGCAGGGCCCCCTCCACAAATCTCTAAAGTTGATGCTACTCCAATGGCCCCTTCCCCACCAAGAGGCTTTTTTCTCTAGTATTTGGTGAGTAACCCCGGCGGTAGTAGTGTGGACCATATGGTGGGAAAGAAACAAAATAATCTTCAGACACCAAACTTCTTTGGTGGATCAGGTATATACCATGGTTGAAAAAAGTATCTCTGAAATGGTGAATGCTCTTAGAAACTCTCATCCATATTCTCTTCTTTTTATAATGGAATTCTAACTAAATGGAAATAGATCCACATTCCATTCCACAGAGTTATGATAGGAAGAATGCCCAAACAATAGATTAGAAAAGATTATAAATGGAGACCTCCAGAAGGTAAACTAATTAAAATAAACTTCGATGGTGCATGCAAAGGAAATCCTGGGAAATCAGGTGTGGGTTTTGTCCTGAGGAGGTGGGACAAATCAGCCATTGTAGATGCACATTGCAACTTACCAGAGGGAACTAATAATCTAGTAGAAGCTAGAGTTGTTCTTTGTAGAGTCAGACAAGCTTTACAAATGGGGGTTTCAGATCTACACATAGAGGGGGATTCACTTATCATTATCTCATACCTATCCATGAAAGCCTCAGTTAACTGGGAACTTCAATATATGCTTAAGGAAGTAACAAAGCTCCTTCCCATATTCTCCTCATACAAAATCTCTCATTGCCACAGGGAGGGTAACAAACTTGCAGATTGGTTAGAAAATCTAGGTGTGGATGATAGCGTGGCAGATTGAGAATCAAACCATGTCCAAGTACAGGTAAATGTAGTCCCAAAATTATTTAGGGAGGAAGTGAAGTAAGTCTTCTCACTTTGGTTAACCGGTGGATTCACGTATAGAGAGGTTCAGGAAATATATTTCATGCTGCATGTGTCAAATATGACATATCACTCTTTGTTGGATATGAAATTAGGGCAGGGTACCAAACAGATTTTTTGGGACATGAGGCTCGTACGATCTCATGGTGTAATCCACAAGAGCTCATCAATACACACACTTGGACCATTAATGCCCTACCAAGATGTGGTGATAAATTTAAATTACTAAGCCAAATCACATGGACTAAAGGTGAGCTGGCACCCTCTAAACATATTTGATCTTCTATCCTGCGCCAGAGTATATTCAATACCACAAAGAGCCAAATATCCTCAAAATCTGAAACACGAGGGGATTAAATGGAATTTATGAACTATTAATCTATGACAGAGTATACTCAAATCCACAAGAGAGAAAAATATCCCAAAAATATTAAACACATGGGAATTAAACAGAATTGATGAACAGGACAGACCCACATGATAGGCATCACGCTAATTAAAGAAGTGAAGAGATATTTAATCACCTAATCTCTCCACTTAAACCACTCCTCTATTTTTACAAATCTAACTAGGCTCTCATAGATACACAATGGGCTACCATGAGCAGAATCTATGAATCTATTTGAACGTCAAGAATTGGGAACACCCCATTGCAGGGCCATACGTGGACAGACAGATGCAAGTGATGTTTAAACCCTTTCCAAATAAAATACTAGATGCCATAAAAGGCATCATAGGTGATGGGATACTGCTGCTAAACGCGCCAAGACACATCTACCATTCCGAGGTCATCTCAGTATTCTTATCTAATTGGTATGACATGCTACCTGACTACACATTACTTCTAGATATGGCTAGCAAAGTTTTACGTCCTGAATATGTTTTGGCTGAGGAACTCCATCTCGCATTACAAAAGTGTGCAAAATTGTATGATATACTCAAACAGGCACTGGAAGGGAAAGACAAGTTGCTGATGCATAAAGAAATGATGAAAATAATGGATATCCTCCCAAATGGTATGGTGGCTAACGCGTTCTTGCTTTTTGAAAGGTTGTCTACTATCATTGCTATGTTGAAACTAGTCTCTCAGTGTCTATTCCATCAGTGCTCTCTCTAGCTTCATCAGAAACCTCTCAAGGCTGAAGCGAGCAGCGACTGGGGAAGAGGCAATATCAGGCTTAAAGGTCCCCAAATCAGTACACTGATAAATTTGGACAAGCTAGGGCATTCTGTAGATAATGATCCCAAGTTAGGCCATATAGGTTAAGGGCCCACATTACAACTTGCTACATAATTTTGGGCATGTCGCGTCCCCGGTCTTCTATTTTGTGGTACTGGATTTTGTCTGGGTTTTGATATAATCCGTCCGTAACGAACATGCCATCCTAAAGTTCTCCTCCGTTTCTTCTTCTCGAAATCTTTGTTTCAAAATGTATGTAATGGTCAATAATTAAGGGTTTTCTTTCTGCTTCTTTCCCTTATGAGGCCTTGAAGCAGTTTAAATTTTAATATATCTTCTAATGGCAATGCCATTTTTGCGTTTAAAAAAAAATAAAATTGTTTTTAATTATTTCAACTATTATTGATTATGTTATAAATAATTTAAAGCTAATCTTAATTTTATTTATAATCAATTTTCATATGTTAATTAAATTATTTTATAAAATATAATAATAATATTTATTTTATTTTATTAATATATTTTTTAATTATATATGATAATTGTTACCCAAATTTCCCATTCTGTGCATTTGGTCTGGTTTCCCCTGTCTTGCTTCCCCTTTCTTGTTTCCCAGGTCTTGGCTTTGCTTAAACCCTAAGAGCCCTAAGTCTTCATGTTTAGCGAGATAATAAACCCTAGGCCGTGGCTCTTATATTTCATCATTACTTTTTCAATCACTAAGAGCATGTGCTTATTTCTCGGTCGCTTGATCGCTTCAGCCTGGGCGAATATTCTTTTCTTTCTCCCGACTTCGCTTTTCCTTGTGTCGCATGGTCTGGTGATCTTTTGGGATATTCCCTCTATGTCTTCCGACTTGGCTACCTTTCTTCAGTCACACAATCGCCAGATATGTCATAAGCCTTGGTGGAGGGTGGGTCCCAGGTCTTTGGTCGCTTGATTGCAGTAAGATGTGTTTTAAGTTATTAAGTTGCGCGAGTGCGCGACGAGCTGCCAATCACGGTCATCGCGCAATCGTGATCTATTCTTGCCCAGGTCCCATCCATTTTTGACTGTGTGACGAGCCAGGAGAAAATGTCATTGCGCACTTGCCAAGTAGAAGAGATGAAGATGATATCAGTCGCGAGTATGCAATAAGCAAAGAGGATCTCATCGCGCAGTTGCTGATCAAATTGAGTAAATGGACAAGTGCTTGCGAGTACGTGACAAGAAGAAAACAAGTGCTCATCGCTCAATCGTCGATGTTTTAACGACGTCAGAGATCAGCTCGCGACTGAGCGATTGGTAAAAGAAAAGGCCTCGTCGCGTAGTCGCCGAGCAATCAGATAAAAGAAAAAATGGCTCACGGGTATGCGACCATGTAAAAGACAACTCGTCGCTCACTCGCCGAGTAATGAACAAGAAAGGAAAATAGTCTGCAGGTCTGCGACGAGCTGAGGGAGTTATGTTGTCATGCAGTCACCGAGGAAAAAGGTGAATGAAAAGAGAGATCGCGACTGCGTGATCACTAAAGGATAGCTGCTCGTCGCTCAATTGCCAATGTTTCAAAGTAAAGGGTTTTCAGCTCGCGACTGAGTGATCAACA
>MU223707.1:2441019-2474828 GCA_018584345.1 Thuja plicata | reverse complement strand
AGAACCTGGAGGTCTCATCTCGGTTAGCATAAGGTCCCACAACCTTGAGATGATTCCCATGTTATACTGGATTATCAAGACCAAGAGAGCTTGAGATCAGAGGCACAAATTCAGTGTATAACAATAATAATATTATATAAAATATATTCTTATACTATATATAATATAATAATATAATAATATAATAGAGCATTCATCATGAAATTTAATTATAATATACCAAACTTCCTCCGTTAAATATTATGGAAATTAACATGCCATGCATAAATGTCGGGAGTAAGCCCTTTAAAATTGCCTGAAAATTTGGAGAGACATAGTGCTTCTGGGAAATCCGTGTATAAGACCCCAATATTTTTAGCCAATGAGATAGCTCTATATTAATATTCTTAATTTATAATTGTAAGAAACATGCATGTATACTATAGAAAATATAAATTGTATAATAAAGTTTAAAAATAATTGATTTTGATTGGTTGAAATAAGAGTTTTTAATAACTAGTTAAGAAAAACTCATTGCAATAGTATCTAGCCTAAGGGAAAATACTAATAATAATTAACCCTAAACCTAATTGAGAAATAAACCAAGTTGACCCCTTAATCTAAACATGAGTACATATTAATCTACATTGAACTAGTCTATCTGGAACAATAAACCATATAAAACCTTAACCTAACCCTAACTCAATTTGTATAAATTTGAATCCTAACTAAAATTCAATTTAAACATAAACTCTATACAAAATTTGACCCTAATCCTAATACTAAACCAAATTGAACCAAGAAACAATACACAAAACTGAACGCTAACCCTAACCCTAACTCTAATCTAAATGCTACCCTAAACTATATTCAAACTTAACTCTATACCAAATTGACCCAAACCCTAAACTGTATCTAACCCTAGTCCTAAATATATTTCAACCTTATGATCAAACCTAATTTAACATTGAACAAAACTAGTCCCTACTCTTAAACCATATTAAACTTTAACTCTAAATTAAATTAAATGCTAATTATAAAACTTATTAAACCTTAACACTAAAGAAAACTAAAGGAAAATCCTAAAAAAATTTTAACTCTATCCATAACACTAAAGAAAAGTTAACCCTAACCCTAATACTAAACCCACTTGCATCTCAACCTACACCAAATAGATCTTTAAACTTAACACTAAACCAAATTAAACCCTAACCCTAACCCTAGGACTAAAACTAATTAAACTATAACTCAAAAACTTATAAAGAATAAAACCAAATTAAATCATAAACAAAAACTAATATAATATCTTAACACAAACACTTAGCCAAAATTAAACATTCAGTCTTTTTAAGAACTAAACCTTACCTAAAAAGTGTAACTCCAATTCTAATCCTTCTACTAAACCAAATTGAACCCTAATCATAAACCTTATAAAATAGGAAATCCTAACTCTATACTATATTCAATCCATTCCTTAAACCAAATTGAATCATGATACTAATATTTATCCAAATTCAACCCTAATACTAAAATAAATTGAACCCTAACCTTAATATTAAAAACCAAAAGGGACCCTAACATCGAGGTCACTAAGTGTAGAAACATGTATATTTGTGTTGTGTTCAATTTGAATTCTACCATTGCATTCTATCTCTGTATTGTTTTCGCTATTTTTATTGAGATTCTATTCTCTAAGGGAATCATGGGTGGATATGGCTTAACCGTAGGGAGCCAACGAATTGCAAAAATTGGAATAATAAGACTAAGGTCTGGGAAAATCTCAGGAAGGGAGGGCTCATCACGTACATGGAGCACCTTCATGGGTTAAAAGATGAAGTCGTAGAGGCTTTTGTTGAGAGTTGGAAGGACGACAATGTGACTATTGGGGAAATGGATATAAAAATTACCAAAGATCTTATTGCAGAGGTTTCTGAGTTGAAAATAAAGGGTATGAGATTATATAGAGACAATAAGACCTCCCAATAGGCCATTCAACATTTCCCTAAAGAAAAGGCGGAGTTTGAGAGCTTGGTGAAGGACTCTGGTGGCTGTTATGATGTGGACACTTTCAAGGAGATCTGGGCAAAGGTTCTTATTGTTTTCATGGATTATATCACTCTGGATGGTAGGTATAAAAGTTCTCACTCCTACCATTTTGTTTTCTTTGTCATTTAAGACATAAGGTTACGGTTTCTTTCCTTCTTTATCTACTGCAGTCCCTTCGCCATAGCATAATTGATCATAGGAAGAAAGAGAGCAAGCTCATTTTTCATGAGGGTATTATCCTTTTAATGGCTAGACATGTTAAAAAGGTTGTTGATAGTATCCCTCTTATCCTTTTACCTAGGGAGTCTACTTCTGCTAAGGCTTTGGGTAAACGGATTCAGGAGGGTTAGAATAAAGCAAAGTTGACAGTGGTTAAAATATTAAAATTTGATAAGCATGATGGAATGGAAATAGACTTTGAAGGTGAGAGTGTTGTTGGCTATGTAGATGTTGATTGTGTCTCCCATACCCAGTCTGATGAGGAAAGCAAAGAGTCACTGTCGACTTTAGTAAGTGATTATGGTGAAGAAGAGGACAAGGAAGAGTATGTACATGAAGCCAAGGAAAAAGGTGACAACCCTGAAGTCAAAGATAAAGATGGTAATGTGGGTGGTTAGAAGGTTCCCATTCTAGTCAATTATGCTAGCTTTGAAGATCACGATGTTCCTATTTCCCCAAAGCTTCAAGTGGTCATGGAGGTGTAGTCGGAGAGGAAGGAGGATAGTGAGACTTCAATTTTGGAAACTATTGAGAAGGGTAATTTCCCTTCCAGCTCTAGGAACATTCCCTTCACGAGAATGGTTTATATGTAGGAACATAATGTTCAACTCCTTCAAGAGGACATGGATGATTAGATTGATGCCCCTTTCGTTGTTCTCCAAACGATGAAGGTGATGTCGATGTATTCATTCTAACTTATGAAATGGGATTTCAAGGAAATAAAAAGCATCAATCTTAGTTTTTGATCCCTCTTTGCCAGAGTTGATCTTCTTCAGGGGAACTTGGATACTGGGTCAGCAAGGATTGATGGCCAAAAGGATAAAGAGGATGAGAAAAATATGAAGGATCTGCGGGATATAATGGATATCCTGGAGAACACTATTAAGAAGGAAATGAAGGATAACAACCTTTTTATGGGTTCTGTGATGGAGTGCTTCAACACCATCAAGTCTGATCTAGATGTTGGGTCTATGATTGTGAAGCTCGAGGATGAAAAGATGAAGAGGATGATGTTGGCCCAGGTAAGCGGACTCGATATGCTAAAAAGAAGAAGATTCAAGACAGGATCCTGAAACTCTTAGATTTTAACGCTTTAATAAAGAAGGTGTCTAAGGCTAAGAACGAGGTGGGGGGAACTCTTCTAGAGTTTGCCTAGGTTATGTTGTTCCCATGTATCTGTGTTGGTTTGTTTTTTGGTTTTTGGTTGCTGGGTGGCTTTGTTGGTTTCTGGTTTTTTATTTCTGCTTTTTTGTGTTGGTTTTGGGTTTTACGGGATGATTTCCAGTCCTATTTTAGTTCAACAGACTTAAATTCTATTGATTTTTGTAATTCTTGTAAGGGGTTTTGGGTCCCCCTAAAACTTGTTTTTACCAGCAATCAAACACATAAAATATAAATAAATAACCCTGCCACTAATACAAACTAAATGTTAATCTTGAACCTAATTGAATAATAAAATAAATAGAACCATATCTCTAAATCAAATTAAACCATAACCCTAAACTAAATTGAACCCTAACCCTAAATATAAGGCAAAATTGGATGATAACACTAAACCAAATAGAATCATAACCATAACACTCAACCATATTCAACCCTAAGTCTAAACCAATAAAAAATATAATCTTAATCCTAATTGAACCATAACCTTAACACTAAACTAAATTAATCTTCAACCCTAAACCTAATTAAATAATAAACTGAATTACATCTTACTACTAAATCTAAATAAACACTAACTTGAAGATTAAACACTAACTTGAAGATTACCAAAAGATGGAACCAAATTCAATGTCAATCATAGACCAATATACATCGTTGTACTAATACTAAACCAAAACTAAACACTAATTAAATCTAATTAAATATTGTAAAATACTTGAAAACTATAAGTCCAACCCTAACCCTCATACTCAACCAAATTGAACACTTATCATAAAAATTTTGAATCTAACCCTTAAATCAAATTGAACCCTCATAGTAATATTAAAACCAATTGGACCCCAAAACTAAACTAAATTGAACCATAATCCTAGTCATAATTAAATAATAAACGAAATTGAATCCTTACTCTAAAAAAAATAAACCCAATTCTAAACCAACTCATACGCTAACTATTGCAGTAAAGAAATTTGAAGAATAGCCCTAAAATTAATTGAATAAAAAATTAAATTGAACCCTATTCACAGACCAAATTATACCCTGCCACTAGAACTAAACTAAATAGAACCCTAACCTTAATTAAACTGAACCCAATTTCCTATAGTAAAATCCATTAAATTGTAACCCTAAACCTAACTGGGCATTGAACCAAATTGAACCCTAACGCTACATAATAGAGATTGAACCCATGTGTTAAACCAAATGGTATCCTAATACTAACATCAAACCAAATGAGACCTTGATACTAAACTAAATTGAACCCTAACCCTTTACCTAATTAAACATTAAACCATACAAAGCCTTTTCAAAAAAACTAAATTTAACTCGAGTCCTAAATCAACTTGAACCCTAACTTTAACAATAAGCCAAATTAGATCAAAACCCTAAAATTAATTGAATAGTAAACCAAATTGAACCATAACCATAAACCTACTTGAACATTAAATCAAATTGAACCATAATCCTAAACCAAATTATATTGTAATACTAACACAAAATTAAATTATATCATAAGCCTAATTAAAAATGAGTCAAAACCTTACAACTAGATAAACATTTAACCAAATGGAACCTTTTAATTAAACTAGATTTAATCTTAATCCTAGATATTCTTTAACCATAACTATAACACTAAACCCAATTAAACAAAAACTCTAAAAATTATTAAACACCAAACCAAATTAAACTATAACCTTAAATTAAATTTAACATTAAACCAAATTGAACCATAACCATAAAATAAATTGAACCCTTATAATAAGTCTTATAATGCCTTGAGCATTAATCCTCTACCACATTGAATCTATCCATTAAATAGGATTAAACCTTCATACTAATATTAAAACAAATTGAACCCCAATAGTAACCTAAATTGAGCCCTAATCCTAAAGAAAATTGAACCATAGCCCTATAACTAATTCAATAGTAAACAAAATTGAACCGTAATAAAAAACCAAATTATACCCTAATACTATAACTAAACTAAATCAAACCCTAACCCTAAACAAATTTGAACCCAAACCCTAACAATAAACTTGATTTAATTGTAACCATAAACCTAAATGAGCATTGAACCAAATTGAACCCTAACTCTATATAACTGCAATTGAAACCATATGTTAAACCAAATGGAACCCTAATACTAACATTAAACCAAATCAAACCCTCACACAAAAGTAAGTTGAACCTTAACCCTATACCTAATTAAACATTAAACGAGACCATACCCTTTAAGAGAATCAAATTATATCGTAACATAACACAAAATTAAATTAAACTCTAAACCTAATCAAAACTGAGTTAAAACCAAACACCTAATTAAACACATAACCATATGGAACCCTGTAGCTATAACTGAACATTGAACTGTAACTGAACATTGAACCTAATTCATGAAAAGCCCTAGATACCAAGTTCAACTCCAACCCTATAGAAAATTGAATCCAAACCGTTACCCAGATTGATCTCTATCACTAACACTAAACTAAATTGAACACTAAAATGAAATTAAATTAAACCTTAACACTAAATTAAATTAAACACCAACCCTAACCAAACTAAGAAATTAACCAGGTAGAACCCTATACCTAAATCAAATTAAATCGTAACCATAAACCTAATCCTTACCATAAACCTAATTGGACATGAACCCCAATTGAAACGTTATCATAGGTTCCCTAAACCAAATCGAACCTTAACCCTCAACCTAATTGAATAATAAACTAAATCTAATCATAACTCCAAATTTAATTAATCAATTAACCTAAATAACCTAATTAAACATTCAAAATAATTAATAAAGTAAAATAAATTAATGTAAAGTTTATTCAATCAAATTTTTATATTATATAGCATAGTTTTTGATTGCTGGTAAAAATAATACTATATAGCATAGTTTTTTATTAGAAAAAGAAGCCAAGACAAGGGGGCTGACCCGAAAAGACATAGCAAGCATGAGAAGTGCAGACAACCAGGAGACAATTAAATAAACAGTGAACCATTTTCAAAAGTTTATTTAAATAATAATTAAGAAATAAATTATTGTGGCCTCTTATTACTAAATATATTTTTTTTTCCTCTTTCTCCGGCTGGTACTCTATAATGGGCCCCTACCGCTGGAGAACGTCCGGCTGGAAAACTGGCCAATACTATTAATTTTTTGTTTTGTTAGCCGAAACACCAATTTTAAGTTTAGTTAGTTTATTGTCAAATGTTTTTTATTGGTTTAATCGAGGTAAGACAAGATACAAAAATTTTATATAATTCTATAAAAATATTTTAATAGACTTTTAAAAAATGGCCTTCACAGAACAGCATTACACGATACTTTTATTTACGAAATCTACAATGTTGTCATTCCAGGTGTTACGTCGAACAAGAGCTTTCCCGGTATGTTTGAAGATTTCACATATGGTATTTGTACGTACCTATTTGGAATAAACAAAAAACTCAGAAAATCATTTTGGGTTCGAAGCAATATTAATCGGCCAAGTGAGTTAAAAAGCACATTTCATTGTGCCTCTGACGGATTACACAGAAATAAAAAAACATGAATATAGTACCTGACGAACCGCCAACTTTATCTGTATCAGACTACCTACTTGACAACCAATATGAGGAGGATAATCAAAATTTCCCTGCTCGGCTAGACTGTCAGGTTTATCAGCTGTATCAAGAAACGGATGATCAAACTTTGTTTGGTCAGTTTGAGGAATTTCCATCAACACCCAATATCATCACTAGTCAACAATTCTATGTGCCCATAGCAGATAGACATGAGAAGGCCTTGTCATCACAGGAAATCATTAAAGCGGCGGCCCCTCAGTACATGCATGCCCATTCTGAGGAGGGCTTCAATCTGAACTACTCTTTCACTGTTCCTGCCCTGCCAAGGGAAGACCAGAATGGGATTGGATTGGCTCATCTTCTTTTGGTCACGACAGAGATTGTCAGCAAGAAACGATATGAAGAAGGCTCCACGCTGGTAAACCAATGCAATAAATACTCTTTCAAGCTAGGAAACTCTATAGAGAGACTCTGTTATTACTTCTCCGAAGCCCTCCAAGATAGAATTGAACGCCACACCTGTAGTGAGCCAAAAAAGGGGAAACAAGTAATCGCTGACTTCACCAACAACTACAAGAATGATTTCAATGACAACTGCGATAATGATTGGGCAAAATGTAAGTGTCTTTCTGTGCTCACTCTCTGCACTACTATACTTCACTTTGGCAAAGTGCCACAATTTACGGTCGTCTAAGATATCATTGATGCCCTGAAGCATGAGAAAATAATTCATGTGATTGATTTGGGAATTCGAACTGGGTTCCAATGGCCAGCATTGATTCAGTCCCTCTCTCTAAGATCTTCTTCTTCTTCAGTTAAGCATCTCAAAATCACAGATGTTGGTGCGAATCTCAAAATAATTTTGTTTGGTTTACACAGTCTTGGCAAGTCTCTCACTTCACTTGTTGAAGCTATCCTTACCAAGTTTTCAAAATTAGTGTGACACATCCTCTGGTTCCAAAACCAACTATCATCAGTTTCATATAACAAGCAACTCTTTGTAGCTCCTTCAAGTTGATAAATGTTCCTTCCTATTATTTTTCCAAATACAATAACTATTCCAGACTTCTTCTACATGTCAGATTCCTCATTCTTAAATAAACATTATAGTCATTTCCACACATTTTTCCAACACTCAAAAGATTACATAAACCCCTTAAATAGTAAACCTTGTTAGTATTATGCTTTCCATAAAAAGTGATAGGACCAATTCCAATTATATTTGCTGCCTTATCATCACAAAATCTAACATGACTTCCATATTATTTCTCAAGTTTCACAAATTTTCTTTCATCACTACTCATATGATTTGAACATCCACTATGAATCAACCATTCATTCTTATTCCTTCTAACAAATAATGTAGTCGTCAGCTTCCCGTTGGGCATCAGCTTCCTTCTTATTCATTCATTCATTCAATATGTGTTGCCGTCAGCTTCCCATTGGGCGTTCAAACTAACCACTATGCGGAAGCCAATGTCGCCCTCCAAGTTACAAAGTTAGCCCACAATGTGGGAATCAAACAACTCTGGTTAGAAGGCGACTCAAAAAACATCATCAACTGCCTCAACAATATCCACCCACCCTTGTGGATGATTGCAAACATGATAGAGAAGACACGTAATCTTTTAAAGTCCTTTGACAGGGTTTACATAGTCCACGTGTTCAGAGAAGGCAACCAAGTTGCCGATTGCTTTGGCAACATGGCAGTGCGAAGTGACAAGCAAATTCGCTGGCATAGCGGTAGAGATATGCCATGTGAAGCCTTGGATTTAGTCGATCATGATCAAATCCTTGGGAAGGAAGGAAATATTAAAGGTAATCATGAACACGAAAGGTAAGCTGGGAAATGGCGTCACCATAAATGGAAAGTACTTGACAGGTTGTAAGGGTAATAACTACCATCAAATCCCGCACACTTTCTGGGTCTCTAAAAGAAAAAAGGTAACTTATGACATAAGGCACAACAGTCGGCATTTTTGGAAACATCCTGAGATTTTAGACATCTATAGAAGCTTGCCCCTGCTAACAAATCTCAATCTTTCTGCTATGGGTGGAGAAAGGCAGGGGAGGGAGCCCATGAAGGATGGCAAAAAATGGAAAAGGCGCACAAAGGTCTGGAATTACCTCAAGAATGTGGGAATTTCAACCTTTATTGAAAGGCTCCATGGCAGAAAGCCATCTATTATCAAGCTTTTCATCAAAAATTGGAACAAGGGTAGCATTGAAATTGAGGGTAGAAAGTTCATTGTGACTGAAGAAGTCATATCGGCAATGACGGGTATTCCCATAGTTGGGAAAAAAATCTATAGGGACCGCAAGATTTTGGATGCTGCCATCAATGACTTTGTAAGAGACGAAGATAAAAAGGAAGAGCTCACCAAAGTCGGCACCCATTACTTTCCTGATGGGTTGAAAATGTTGTGGCGGTTTGTGCTTCGAGCCATCATCTATTACATAACCCTTGATGCCAGGTTTCATAGAATCCGCACTCATCACTTCGTGCTTTTGAACCATTTCTGCCATGGCATGTTGATCTCTATCCCTTTTTACCTTTATTCTTCCATTAATGATAATATCAATGGTTATAGAGAAAAATCCATATCTAACCCCGCTTTGTATGAAGGGCTTTTAGTGCTCATCTATGATTACTTTAAAGCCTAGATTATGGGTAAAGAGGTGAACCAGAAATAGGAAATGGAGATTTCAAGCTCAGATTACATCCCCTCAGACACTAAGGATACCACGGGCTTGCATTCAGAGGACAATGAAGATTATCAGAATAAAAAGACCATACAGGGTTCTTCCTCAAAGAAGAAAAAGGGTGCCCAGGTGAAAATTAAAAAAGACACCATGGTAACCCCAAAAAAATAGAGCACCACGATTATCTCCTTTGAAGAGGAATACAATGAGGATGACATGGAATCTGATAGTGAGAAGCTTCCCACTGGCGGGAAAAGAAAAAAGAGAAAGTTCCCCAATTCTAGGAATCTCCCAAAAAATAAGAATAAGGATAGGGAAGACAGTGTTGACAGGTCATACTCGGAAGATAATTTTCAAAGCACTTCCCCTGTTCGGGACAAAAACACTTCAATGTAGAACCAGACTGAGGCAGGGATGGAATAGGACAAGGAGTTTTTTTGTTACATGGTAGATAAGGGAAAGATAATAGGGTGGAGAGACTTCAACACAAAGACGGCTAAAATGGGGATAACCAAAGAGATCATAAACCCCAAAATTCTGGTGGAAGATGGCGAAAGCATTAAGTTAGACAAGCTCATTGACCCATCTCTGGTTGTGCTCAGTGATAGCACAAGGGAATTTGATATGGACCTGTTAAATAACTCAAGAAATAACATGCTCGACAACTACAAGGCTATCAAGTGGCTCTATCACGAGGTGGAAGACCTCAAAAATAGGGTAAAAGGCACTAACATGGGAAACAAGAATAATGAAATGGAGGAAGTTAGAAACCTATGCACCCACATCCAAAAGCTGGAGGAAAGCATGACAAGGGTTGAAACAAACCTTAAGAAAATAGCTAATCAAAGCTATAACACTCTCAAAAAGACCAGAGAACAAACTAATGCACAGATTGGTAAGCTGGAGGAGAAACTGGTTGGGAAAGACAATGTTAGTAAGGATACTGAGAAAAGGAAGAACATTAAGAAGGGGCCTGGAAAACAAACCCGAGCCAAGAAAAACAACACCAAAGACAAGTATCTGGAGATGGTGATCCAAGACATAAAAAATTTAGTTGCCAGTATGGAGTTGAAGGAGGCCGAGGAGGCCAAAATCATGGTGGACTTATCCTGAGGTTCCCTAGCTTTACTTGCTGATCCTATTTATTTCTTCTTATTATAAGTCTAGCTCTCTTTTTGTTCTGGCCTTTCATGGCCTGTCCTAACTTTGAACTCGCTCTTTTTTGGTACTTTTATTGTTTTATTGCTTTTCCCTGTTTCGTGTTTCAGGAACCCTGTAAAAACTATTTTACTTAATCAAAAACAAATAATGTAGTCTCAATATTATCATCAAATTCTATGCAAATATTATAAATATCAAACCTATTATTTTCATGTTCTACCAAAAAAAATAGTCTTCTTGATCTGATTCATCATGTGATATGCTGGCATATTTATTTACATAATAGGCCTTTTTATTGAACTTCTTAAACTTCTATTGGTGTGACTTTTCTGAATACCTAGTTGCTAAATGACCAATCTACATCTAAAGAATTTAAGGGATCACATACCTTTGTATTTTCCAATACATTTTTTTTTCAAAATCCTTGCAAAGTTGGCTTCCAACTCATATGAATTATCATATTATTTATCCTTTTTCTATCTTCGTAGCTTTAAAGGTTATCTCCGGTTTATTCTTTTCTTTTCTAAATTTAATTAATTCAAACATGGTCAGTGTTGAAAATAATTTTTCTTAGGTAAACTTCTTCAAATCATAAACTTCCTTAATAGCTGAGATATTGCCACTATAGATCTCTGGCAAGGTCGTCAAAATCTTCTCCATGATTTCTTCATCACTAATAACTTACCTCATTGATTCCAGACTTCATTCACAACACTACCAACCCTCTTAAAGTAAATTGTAATATCTTCACCTTCCTCCATCCTATGTTCTGATATTGATAGTTAGGTATTAGCTTCTTAGATAACCATAATCTATCATTGCCTTTATAATTCTCTTTCATCTTTTCCCAAACTTCATAAGCAGTATTAAAAAAATTCCTCTAGTCAACTCTTTTTTTGATAAAGCACTAAAAGTTTCATACCTTTCTTTCTCATTATCCTCATAGGCTAAAATTTAATCTTGAGTAACAGGGTCATTGTGTAGTGCAACATATTTTTTCTCTATAGATTTCCAAGTAGTGTAATTGATAGAAATCATGTATCCTCTCATCTTCACTTTTTAGTAGTTGTAATTGGATTCATTAAAACATATGGATTTGTCAATTTATTTGCCATTAGATCTAACTCAAGCAGTTAAGATCTCTCCATGGAACCAAATATTAGATACCAATTGTTGAAGAGGGTGAATAAATGAGAGGAAGGGTGAATAATTTATAATTAAATACTTTACTTTACCTTAATTAATATAATGAATACTTTAAACAATTAAAAACTTAAAATGTATATGAACATGAAAGAACAAAACATCAAACACCATGAACACAAGAATTTATGTGGAAACTCGAGATCCGAAAACCCAAAGAGAAACAAATTCTTTTGAATAGGACACAAGTTAAGGTTACAGTGGTTAAGGTGATTTTTACAAAGGATCATTATCAGTTTCTTATTATTAGTAAGGATCAATGCCAATTGAGATAATTACCAAGAAATAAAAGGGCTCACTACCATTACAAACATGCTCACTACTCTATAATATAAAAAATAAAAAATTAATTCAACAATAAACTTACTATTTCCAACAATCACCAACACAGAAATGATAGAACAATCTCTTACTTGTTGCACCAACTCACATACACATCAATACATAAATAAATTACTTACCTGACTTGCATTCACTTTTCTTATCGCTCACATACAAGCACAATCAAACAAATAGAATCATTACTCTCTTATACAATTCCATGCAAACAAAAAAGGGTAGACTAATTCAATTTGAAATACATCACACCAAAGCATTATTTTGGTTATAAGGAATGAAACATGGACCATACAAATATTCCTTACTCAAATCAACATTCCTTTCTCACAACAACATGATAGACAATCACCGAGATCTCAAGAAGCAAGAGATAGGATCTATACATTACAATGCAAACACTTTAACCATAACATAATGACCACTTTATAGATAAGGTGATACCTAAAGAGATGAATCATATTATGTTGCAAGATAAATAGGACAAACACAAATATGGCTAAATATAGATCTTCATAGAACATCATGCTAAGCACGTTGTATTGGATAACAAAAGTATCAAATCCACAGCAAATAATAGGATATATTGACATCAATGAAAACCATTAATGAAAACAAAAATGATACCACCAACATCACATTCCAACATGGGTATGTTGTTTTAGATTCATAGAGAAGGCACATTTATTTCAAAATATTAAAGGGTTTTATGTAGTTATCTATTTTAGTTTTGAACTCTAGTTCTATTGTTAAGGATTTTTTATTGTTAATATTTATATTATAAATTGAGCGTTCTAAAAGGTTTAATTTAATTTATTTTTGAGTTACTTTTCAAATCTAGATATCATTATGTGGTTATGCTTAATGCTTATTGTTTACAAGTTTTTATTTATGTCTTTGTTAAAATCCTTTTTGAGGCAGTGTTAAAGTTGTGTTAAATTAAAAACCTAGTTGTTTTTTATAGATAAAAGCAGCAAGAGGGTGCTGGCCCGTGGAACAGGGGACTAGAAGCACATTAACAGCAGGTTAATGGCACTAGCCAAAGCTTGAAGCAGATATGACTGTTAATATGACATCATTACCAGTATATCTTTATATAAATAATTATTGAGCATTAAAGGTTGTAACTATAAACCTAGTCTATGGTTTGTAATAATGTATTGTTTAACCCTATTTGGGTTTGCACAAAAAAATAATTTTCTTAACCCTACTTTGGGTATGATCAACAAAATTACAACATTATTACATTTTGTTATTTGTTAAGAATATGAAAATCAATTAATAAGATGATAGTTTGTTTCTAGTTCAAGAATAGTAAACATTATAAATACTCTGGTGTAGACATTCAAATTAGAGTTGATCAGAAGGAAAAATCATTTAATTATTATTTCATACATTGTATAGAGTTATATATTATCAATGATGTAAAAGGCATTATTTTTTATCTGTGCTTCAAATCGTTATTGGGAAACTGCATTGAGATTTTTATTCTTACCATTATACAAAATATTATGCATTCTTATGTATATTACAAACATGCACATCAATATACTATATTTAGACTTGTGCATCTGAATCTCTACTCATGCAATATCAGAAGATGTTTTAAAGATAAATATTGATGGTACTCTATATATCAGTTCAAAACAATGTTTGTAAAGTGCTAATGTCGAGCAATTGTGGCATTTGAAATCTGTTAGTGAGTTAGTATTATTAGCAAGATATATCGATCAACTAGTGAGTCATTATTAAAAAAAATTAGATAATGTAAGGCATTTTTTGAGTATTTTTTCTTCCCTTAATGGGTTTTCCACTAATGAAATTCATTGTGTCAATTTATTTGATTGTGTGATTTATTTTCAAATATTTCACTTTAGATATTTGCTTCATAGTGTTTTAAAAGCAAATCAAAATAAGTTATTTAAGTTGTTTAAGAATTGTTAGAACACTAATTCAACCACCCCTCCCCTCTTAGTGTTCTATGTACTCCAACAAATGATAGAACCTTTGTTTTTATCAACACCTTCAAGGGTGTCAGAAAAATCATCAATAGGAAGAATAGATGTACTATCAGTAATTATTTGTCCTTACAGAATAAACAAGCTAATTGGAAATATTTTAAAGAAATGCTTCAAAATATTACAATATAATTTTTCAGAGGATAGAAGACATATGGAAGAGGAGATTAATTAATAGCTTCCCCTTCCATCTAACTACTCCTTATTCTCTCATTTTAGTAGTGATGAATGGATTTGGGGTCACAAAAGCTTATGGAATTTAATTATCAAATTGAAATGTTAGACAATAAATACCTATAAATTTTTTTGTTAGAATCACATCTAGATCCATCAACTTATCTGGAGAATTAGAAACTTCTAATGGATCTTAGTACATGAGAATGTGTTGGCTATGGACAAATAAAATAGAAGAGGATTTTCTATACTTAATAGATATGGCTTATGCCTCTCTGATAGTGAGAGTATCAACCATATATCCTTACATTTCTCATATTCTTCTATGATATGGCATTAGATTCTCTCCCTACTTGAAGTATCATAGGTTATCCTATTGTCTAGAAGGTGTTTGATGATTCAATGAAATTACTATGCTTTGAACCATCTAATTATTAGAAACCTATGGATGAAAATACTCCCAATACAGAACTTGAATATTTTTACACAATAATAATATTTTAAGAGAAAAAGCAAGGACTAGTTTTGTGCTTTCTCAAATTATAATACAATAAATCAAGGAAAATCTAAAATTTGATTCTTTTGGAAAGATAACATTATCCATAGCCTATAATAAAATAGAATAATTTTTTTTTGGGAATATCTGAGAACCTATTTAATATCAACAAGATGAATATTTTGAGAAGAAATGGCACATGATAGATCTTGCCTGAGGAAGGGAAGATTAAATGTGATTTTGATGGTTGTACTAAAGGGAATACTGCTACATCTTATACCAAAGGCGTGATCAAAGATTAGAGAGGAACATTCATAGAAATATACTGCAATAATATTGGACTCAGATCAAATAAGAAAGTTTAGGTTGTAGATTATTGGCATGAAATCAAGCATTTGAAGGAGTTGAAAAATCAAAATATTGATTTTGATTGCTGGTAAAAATAAGCTTTATGGGGACCTAAAACCCCTTACAACCATTACAAAAAATAAATATGCGCCAAAACCACTAAATAGAAATAGGACTAAAACCTATCCCACGAAACCTAGGACCAACACAAAAAACCTAAGAAAAAAGACAATAACCAGCTAAGACACCCAACAACCAAAAACCAAAAACTATCCAAAAAAAAATAGAGGAACAAAAGGAACTAGGAAAACTATAGGAGAGCGTCGTCCACTTCCTTCTTAGCCTTAGAGACCTTCTTGATAGTAGCATTGATGTCTAAGAGCTCCAAAATCCTATCTTTTATTTTTCATCTTTTTGGTAGAATGTGTGCGCTTGCCCAGACCTGCATCCTCCTTATCTTATTTTTCATCCTCAATCTTCACAATTGGAGAATCAATATCCAACTCCAATTTGATGGAGTTAAAACACTACATAGAAAAACCCATAAAAATATTGTTATCCTTCATGTGCTTCTTCAGAGTGTTCTCCAAGATGTCAAATTTGTCTCAGAGAGTCTTCAAAATATTCTCATCCTCTTTGTTCTTATTTCCATCAATCCTGTCCGACCCATAATATAGATTTCCTTGGATAAGATCCACTCTAGCAGACAAGGAATGAAAGCTGAGATGGAGGCTTTTAATTTCCTTAAAGACCCATTTTATAAGGCAAAATGAGTACATAGACATTGTCTTCGCAGTTTGGAGAACTCCAAATGGGGGTTATATTTTGTCATCCATGTCATCTTGAAGGAGTTACACATTTTTCTCTAGCATATCAACCATTCTAGAAAAAGGAATATTCCTAGAACTCGAAGGTACATTACCCTTCTCAGCACTATCGAGACTAGGGGTATCATCCTCCTTCCTCACCGACTGTACCTCCATGACCACCTCAAGCTTTGGAGAAATGGGAACATTATGATCTTCAGAGCTTGCATAGTTAACCAATATAGGATTTTTTTGACCACCCACATCCCCCTCGATGTCTTAAGGGTCAATCCCTTTGTCCTTGGTGATATGGGCAAACATAGACTCATCCTCTTCGTCGCAAGAAACACTCGAGACCGACAGACAATCCTCAAAATATTGTTATTAAGTGGGACTCAAAACTAATTATTGATCATTTAAATGAACATGGATGTTACACTTGGGACTTGAGAAGCCTCATGTAGATCTGAATTTTTTTTTGACAAGTTTCTACATCTATGAAGTCTACTATACTCTTAGAGAAGGAAATAAAACTATAGTTTTCAATGATAAAATGAGTTTAAATTCTCAAAATACGTGTTTGATTACCTTTAATTAGTGCCCTCAATGGCTAAAAGAGATTTTAGAAAATTAAATAAAATAAATTATTCTTAAGATTTTATTTACTATAAATATATGGGGAAAGGATTAGTTGTTAGTAACAATCCCATTGATACTTTTAATAAGAACAAAAAATAAAGAAGATGGGGAGAAAGTGCAATATTAGGATCATTATTTCAATCTAAGACTGAAATATAGGAAAAGAGTTTTAGATTTTTCAAATAAAAAAAGATACTAATTTAAGAATTAAAAAAAAAAATGAAAGACAATATTAATAACACTAACCATTTGGTTAATATTAAAAAGTGAAAATTTAACAAAAGCTTAAATCTTGGGTCGAATAAATATAAGGGAATAATCATGATTACACTCCTAACCATGGAAAAGAAACAAATTCAATTTTTGATAGAAGATATTTTTGGCATCACATGCAAAGGAAATTTTGAGGTAGGTTAAAGGAGAAAAAAATATGGGATTAAAATATCCATTAACTCTGGGACAAGTAATGATGACAATATGAAAATAGAGTTGTATTTGAAATGTCCTTTCACTAATATGGTAGATCAGTTTAACATCATAATTGATAGGCATTACAATCAAAACATATAAACAATTGATGAGGGAGAAGGATAAATATTTTTGATTAAGTAAAAGAGGTTTTACAGGGTTCCTGAAACCCGAAATAGAGGATAGCAATAACATAGTAAAAGCATAAAAAAAGAGAAATTTCAAAGTTCAAAAAGGCCATGAAAGGCCAGAACAAAAAGAAAGATAGACTTATAAAAAGCAAAAATAAACAGGATCAGCAAGTAAAGCCAGGGAACCTTAGGATAAGTCCACCATGATTTTGGCCACCTCGGCCTCCTTCAACTCCATAGTGGCAGCTAAATTTTTGATATCCTGGATCACCATCTCCAGATCCTTATCTTTGGTTTTCTTTGTCTTGGCTTGGGTTCACTTTCTAGGCCCCTGATCAATGTTCTTCCCTATATCAGTATCCTTACTAGCAGTGTCTTTCCCAACTAGTTTCTCCTCCAGCTTACAAATCTGTACATTAGTTTATTCTCTGGTCTTTTTGTGAGTGTTATAACTTTGATTAGCTATTTTATTAAGGGTTGTTTCAACCCTTGTCATGCTTTCCTCCAGCTTTTGGATGCGGGCGCACAGGTTGCTAACTTCCTCCATTTCATTGTTCTTGTTTCCCATGCTAGTGCCTTTTACCCTATTTTTGAGGTCTACCACCTCGTGATAGAAGGACAAATGTTAATGTGATGCATTTTTAAAATATTTTTAAAGAAGCAATTGAGAGATTTCTCAAAAAAGCATGGAATTATTATTATTTTTAATTATAGTTCCATTGTGGATTGTGGGGCTTATCTGATGAATAGTTGTAATATTAAGTTCACCTTGACCTGATTCCGATCAGTGGCCCTCTACAAATATTTTAACTAAAAGATAACAAGGAACTTATGGAAAATAAAGATCTCTAGAATTTTCACAAGGATAAAGCTCACTCGCTACTTGAGGCCCATAAAAGAAATTTTCAACAAAATTTTGATAGTTTGACTTGAAGAGTTTTCTAACAATTGGTACCATAAAGTTACAAATACACAAAGCTAATTCTTGAAATTATAGGGCTAAAATGTGAAGGGGGGAAACTTGATAAATAAAGCTCAGCAAATTATAAGGCACACATGATGAAATTCTTTGAAAAAGGTTTTAAGCTAGTGGTCACCTTAAATGGAAATGGGTATGAAAGGTCCCTTATCCCTCCTCCTTACATTATTTTATATTATCATGTAATAGAATATTGTAGCTTACAAGGTAGAGACATGGCCTTCCATGGCTACCATTTCCCTATTTTGAACCACATTAGGAATAGGTAAAAGATAAATATGTTTTTTTCTTAGTTTTGTCTTGGAGTAGAAGTATAACTAAAGGGGCCTCCCAACCTTTGCATCAAGGGATAATGCATGTCCTTCTACTAGGATAGATTTTATAAATCTTCTTTGAGGAGCTTGTTTATCCCCTTCCTTAAGACTGAAGCTAACCTGCAAAGTGAACCCCCACATAATTTTATCTATATTGAAATCATTAAAATCAATACTTTATCAAAAAACAAAAACCCTAAGAAGAAAGGAAAACCCACTAATCCCCCTGTAAAAAAAACCATGAATTTGACCTCTTATATATTACCCCATAAAGGGGTAAGGGCCATAAGACTAAACTAAGCTTATCTAAGATGAGGAAAACTAGGAAGAGTACTAGAAATATGTTTCTAGTACTTAAAATTAAAGATAACAAAGAGAAGACTGAGGAAATAAAAAACTGAGATGATAGTGAATACGATATGATCTCTGGGGAGAGAAGGTCATTTCAGTTGTTCAAAAGGACTAAAAGGAAATTTTTTTTTGGAGGAAATTGTCCTTGAGACATTTTTAATACAAGCCAGAGGAGGAGAATTATTTGGATAAACTAATGATGATGATTACAAGGGGGAGAGGAATATTCTAAAGAGAAAAGTAAAGTGAAATTTGTAGACATTACAGTTAAGTTGGTTGACCATGATATTGTAATGAATATGTAAGTCTTTGAATCTTTTGCTAAGGAAATGTGACTTAGCGAGCAAGTCCATACCATGACCAAAGATCTCCTTAGCCTCTAACAAAAAATATTGTAATACATTCTTCATATAGTTAATGTTATTCTCAGTATTATTTTTTTGACATTGAGTTCTATACGTGAAAGTCCTGGTGTTATGTTTGTTATTCTTTTAAATTGATTTATTTAGTTGAGCACTTTTGTTGTGTTTCTGCCCAAATCAACATATTGTAAATCCTATGAGCTTAGCCTCTCAATTATAGGATCTCCAATTAGACTTGGCCAACCAACAAGAATGATTGATTATGATCCTCTTCCCCTGCACTTCATGTTCTTAGGGACCTACATGATTAAAATTATATCTCAACCCTAATTTGTTGGTTGGAGATTTTTTCTAGTAGATAAAAATATATAAAAATCTATTAATCTCTTAAGATAGAAATTGGTTCTCAAGAATGATCAAATTACAACTTCAGTAAATGTTAAAAACTTTGAATTTCTTGCTTATGAATTCTTTTAAATAAAATTTGGTTATAATGTTCATAGATTCTAAATGTGATTGATAGAATAATGAACCTTGCAAGTTTAGAAATATTTCTTGAATTATGAAATAATCCTCAGACCATTCTTTTATCCAATATTGGGTAGATTGATTTAATCCTTGACCAAACCCTCATACACAACTCTGTGAGATAGTCAATTACACACCATCCACTACCATATATATAGAAAAAAGATCTTTGCAGAAAAAACCTTAGTCAAATTAAATTTAATTTCTCTGAGAAAACCAATCAGACATAGTTACATAGACAACACTTCGTATTCAATCTCTGATTATCCAAGATTAACACTCTAACTTAATATTTTACATAATATTAAATAATAGTAATTGACTCAGCATCAATAATCATAGGGACTAATTTAGTCATAAGTAAATAAACTTACTATCTTTAATTTTTATAGAAAAGAGGGTCTTTGTATTAATTCAAAAAACATGTACAATTGATATGTGCTTTACTTGTATTTCCGTATACAATCATCTTCAAAATACTATTCTTTTCTTCATGATAGTATAGTACAAATGATATATTACAGTGTGATGAATTTTTATTTGATTCCTCTTATTTTTACTTTTTACACCACATATATATGTGGTTAAATGGTTTACACAACCCTTTAAGGTGAAATGATACCACCGTATATTAAAAATAAAAAAGCTTCTTTTAAAGTAACTAATAAATTAATTAATTAATAGCTACCTATATTTGAAATTTTGGTTTGGTCAGAAATCCAAAATATCTTGTGAAAAGATAAGATTTTTTATGGTACTTGGAAATTGAATGTTCTGACTAATTCATATTTATAGTTTTGATGTTTGGTTATTTCCCATCTTTGTTGACTTCATCTTTACAAACAGTCAGAAGTACATCTTTAAAACCTTTAGTTACATAATTTTGATTGTTTGTGTCACAAAGCTTCCTTCTTTACTCCTCCAGCTTTGAATTAAAATAATATGATGTTGTATCCCATGTCTTGTGCTCCATTGTCTCATCAATTCTTGGGCATAGATTTTTTTGGAGCTTTTTCTTGCACTCTCCTTTCCTAGATGCAATATTGTGACCGGGTTGTGGGATTACAAACCTAGGACACAAAAACAAAATCCTCAGTAGAAAGGAGACAAGAAACAAGTACAATTGACAAGTTTCTAAGACCTTCTACACATTGAGCTCCAAATCACTCAGGTGGGTATACCTAATCTGCACGCACATAAATCCTTTATGACAAACAATAGCTTGTAGATACATAACTGTGGAATATCTTTCAAACCTATACGTAACTTATAATTCAATGGTTTACCAAATCATATGCAATATCCCACCTACATAGAGTATGTTTGAAAGCCAGAACTATCCTAACTCCTATCAACATAAAAGGGATATGATTTTCAATTATGCTTTGATTAATGGATCTCTGAAATACTCCAGATCTCTCATAGACCAATGCCTTATCCAATGGGGAATAGAGTCAAGTGTAAAACTACAAAGAAGATTATGGATGAAGGAAACAACACAATATAATATGTCTAATTCTTTACATCATACATACCCCATAAATCAAGTTCTAATTGTGAATCCACCTGTGTATTCAAACATGTAGTTACCTACTCAAAGAATTTAGCCCTCCCCTTGGAAGAGACATGGGAATAGACAATAAATTTATTAGCATCCACTGAAAGACAAGTCTGGAATATCCTTAATACCCCATCTCATACACATTTGAATAAAATTCCTAAACCATCGTCATCCTCTAAATGACTCTATTTCTGATCAACAATGAACAAAACCAAAACACCCTTGATGTCTTAATCTCTATGATTCAAGAAACATAATGGAGACAACTTGATATCCAAACAACCAAACTAAAAATTTATTCATAAAGCTTGTTGTTATAATAATGTTCTTTCCAGAGACAAGAGAGAAACAAAGAACACCCTATATGAAAAGAAAAGGAAGAAATATTTACAAAGGAACCACACTTGGAACCTGCTCTAAAATCTTGCAGAGAAATGAGAATCACTACAAGAGAGAAAAGATGGATATTTAAAGAAGAAGCAAACCCTAAAATCAATATCTGATTGGCATTTGTCCTTGAATCTTATTCACACTTATCCTTCTTTCTCCACTGATTGATCTTTCATCTAAAGATCCAAAAGAACCTAATCTGCATCACTTCTTGTCTCGGGATTATAACCATATTTAATGTAGAAGAAACAATTAATAGATTAGGGTTTATAAAAAGATATAGAATTCTAAACCAAAAACCCTAACATCACCACATGGCATCAAACATTAATGAAGAAAAAAAAATCAGCAAGTTGGTTAATTAGGCACCCTACGACCTCAATAAATCAATCCAAAAGATCAAATTGCCTACATTAATACATTTGCAACTCAGAAAGCAGTGCCATGGCCAAAAAACCTAGAGAAACAAATATAAAATTCAAATATCTAATTGCAATGGCTAGAGGTGATGCAGAAAAAAGTATTGACGACCGAGATTCAAACCTTTATCAACTTTAAAAGTGAGTCATCGATCTTCTTTTAATTACCCAGGCTAGCGATCAGATCTGCCACATGGCATGCATGTGAGATGCCTTTATAACTATCTCCTAATCATCTTTTCTTTATAAGGAAACACACTAGCTATTAGATCATTTTTACATCTATCTTCTCTTTAACCATCTCTGTCTTCAAAACCACAGGTCCCACCGACCTCCATGTAGCTCACCACAAATGGCTCTCCGTAATACTAGATTATGTTTTCTAAGCTATATCAACCGGACCCATCTTGTAGATGTGGAAAAATGTCATAAAGCCTTAAATATTAACTATCGGGCATCTTCTGCATTGAGGGTTAACGCCTACCACTGAATAAAAAAAATCTTATGGCCTCGACAAAACTGACAAAGTGGAGACCCCGTAGTCCGGGAGGGACACACGTCAAAAAGGTCTCAAGCCTTGATGAATATCAACCATGCATATTTGCGATCAAGGAAAAATAACTACCATCTAATGAACATAGATATATCGATCATTAATACCATTCTAGATCTACCACTTTCTACCTATTTCCCTAGTGTGAAGCCTTGAAGGTTAAATTGCTTGCATGTTTTTGTTTGAGGCCCAAAGACCGTTGTGGATGAAATTTGATCAGACGGCTCACCAAGCTATCTCCATCTTCAAACACAGAAGAACACACAACAATCTGTCACATTGCCTCGATGAGTAAAAAGGTACCATCTTCAGTTTTGAGGGAAAATGCCCACTGTCAGATCAATCTCGCATCTGAGACGTGTCCCTAACTTGCCTTTAACTCTGAGCACTTGAATCCTTCATGTCTCTAAATTGCCAAACATATGTCTTAACCCTAGTTTTATTTATATATTCAAAGAACAAGCTTATATCCAAGTAATGGAAAAATTTACTTAACTTTGAGTTCATTACGAGATCACAAAATAGCTACAGGATCTTATTTGTATCAATGATTGATACTTAATCTCAAGATATCTGACTTAAACACACTTTTGTTCTGAGACTCAAAGACCAAGCTTTCTCCAAATCGCCAAATGTAACTTCACTTAACTTGGACAAACCCATGTTCCATTGCGAGATCTCGAGATGAATTGAACTGCCAAATCACCAAACATAAGTCATTAACCTTGAGTTGATTTGGAGATTCAGCATGCACAACATGATTAAACTGCATCTATTGCCCTCGCCAAATTGTTGAATTATAAGGTAATATTCCCTACCACTCAAAGACTAAGAGATAACTTAAGTCGCCAAGTCTCCAAATGCTTAGAGAATTTTCTATCTCCATTGCGAGATAAGGAGACAAGACATTGAAAAATAAAAGACCCTTAGCTAGGAAACATGACATAAAACATAAAAAGGCCCCGATTGATCATGAAATAAAAAGGCACATGAGCTTAAGACATTTTAAGTGACCCAAAAAGATAACTTCATTTTATAATGTGAGCCAGAGACCTAGGGTTTTTTTCTAGCAATGGCTAGAAATTTGAAAGTAGAGCCTAAGGAGATAGCAAGACTTAGCAAGGTTTACACCATTTGAGCTAGGAAAACTTCAAGATTTAAACAATGCTAATAGAGTTTAGGAGGGAATTTTTAAGGGTTTTATCACTATTTAGAACTCTAAAGTTTACCAAAAATGTAGAGTTCCAACAGGTTAAATAGAATGAACGTTCAATAATTGGTTAATTTTTTAGCACATGTTGATTCACCCCCATTTCAGCATATAGAAGTTTTCATCATTAATACCTCAAATTTTTTATAAACTAACATTATATTTATATGTTAGTATAGTCCACTACTAAAATCACCATTAGATCTCATTTAGTGAATGTAAAAAAATTAATTAATTTAACATCAAACTAAGTGGAATATTACTTCACATAAATCTTAGAATGCCACATCATATAATATTTGAAAAATAGGCACAATGAATAATACATGTATCTCAAACAAATAACACAATCCAAACCTCCATGAGGTAGTCAATGCACATCAATAGGTCATAATGAGAACATATAAAAATAAGAATCCAAGGAAATAAGTATGAAATATGACATCTAAAGGCACAAAGATAAGGCACAGATTAGAATAACCACATTAGAAAGCTACAAATGATAGATGCACTACATGAAGTTATATCTCCCAATGCAATTTCTATTATTATATTTTTTGAAGGCCAAAAACTATGGAAGGATTTTTTTCGCTTACAACCTTTGTTAACATATCTATAGGGCATTGGATATTGTATATATTTTCTATCTTCAACCATCCATCCTATAAATTTAATCATATAAAGTAGTAATTAAACTATAGATGTTTATTATTACAACAAAGTAATATTTTTTTTACAAGATGGGTAATATAATCATTATCACTATAAAACATGATAGTCACCTATTGTTTTAAAAATCCCTATGTAAAAAAGTGTAACCAAATGATCTCTTTACTAGCATCTACAACATAAATATATTATGATTCTATTATTAAACTAATATTTTTACTAATATTTTTCCTAAAAACATCGTAATGTGAACTTGGAGACAATTTTCATAAGAATGTTAGAATATGGTATTTATCATACTCTAAAGAAATAAATGTTTGTATGATGATAGAGGTGAATTAGTTGACACTAAACTAGTTTCAACAATAGAAAATACACCACAACCAAGTATAATATAAGGTGTAAAATAATTCTTTAATTAGTTTAATTTCATTATTAAAAATGAAATGGATACTCCCGAATCAATAAATTTAGCTTGTATCGTGGCCTTAGTTTGTTGTATTTAGTCTCCTACAAAAACTTATTTAATTCATATGCTTCATCAAAAATTTAACTCATGATCACGATAGCTCTATGTATATTCTTTAGCCCTTGTGTTTTCTTTATGTACATAATATTATGATTGTATGTTGACTCTCCTTATGTATTGTATGTTGACTCTTCTTATGTAGTGGGACATACAATACGTTTAAGTATCTTGACTATCTATTAGCTGTCATCGTTATAGAAAGAAGATACTAAGTAGTTCAGGTATTATTTTTATTAATGTCTTACAAATACTCATAATCTCTAACTCGCCAATAACCATACAAATAGCAGCAGTGAAGTTGTGAGTTACATTATTGTTGTGTGTTATTTTTTTCATTTTTCTATAAATTTTTGGGTTTTTAAATTTATGTAAATTGTACTAAGCCAATTAGGATTATATTGTACAAATAGCAGCAGTGAAGTTGTGAGTTACATTATTGTTGTGTGTTATTTTTTTTTCATTTTTCTATAAATTTTGGGTTTTTTTAATTTATGTAAACTGTATTAAGCCAATTAGGATTATATTGTAGTAGTCATCGGTATATGGATGCATAATGGTTGTGTATTCCATATATATTAAGAATAATTAAGGAGGCTATATTATTCCATCTATCTTTATTATAGTCATTATACACTTTCACATCAATTATCCTCCTATCATATCTAAGTGAGTAAGGTTTGATTTCAAGGTTTATAAATAGGAAATAATCTTAATATTCTTATCTACAGCGAGTAAGGTTTGATTTCAAGGTTTATAAATAGGAAATAATGTTGATATTCTTGAAGTATTCTTTTCATATTTCCATGGAGTTTTTTAATTGGTGTAAGGCAAAAAGGTAATTCCTACCAGCTATTTCAAAAATATTTATTATTCAAATATTTCTTTAATACACCTTCACACTAGAGTAGTTACATTTTTTTCTGTTTATATATTTTTTGGATTTAACATAAATCTAGTGACAATAGTCACATATTGTGATCATTTTGAATGTTCAAAAGTGTGTTAAATGGCCATGTATGATTTTCTGTAGGAAACATATCAAGAAAAAAACTATGAAGAGTAATTTATTTTAATGTAACAATATTTATTTCTATAGATCATTAATGCTACTTGCCTTAATAGGAGTTACAAGCTAGGTAAAGAGTGCTAAGTATGAGATATTTTCTATAGTAAGTCAAATTATCATATTGCTACCAAAGTTCAACTATGCAGTTTTTTAGTCAAACTCATTTAACCACTTTTTATTAGTAGTTCACAAGAACGTTGAATCTTGATAGCAATATCATAGTTAAAGGGTTTTTAGAGTGGTGAACAAAAAGAATAAGAAATTACCCACAGATGATTCTTTTTTTTTTCTTTAACAAGGAGGTATCCCCGCGACCTCGGCTCAAACTCCGATCCCACCAGGTAAATCCGGAGAGAGTTTCGAACCCGAGACCATGGGGGTAACCCACAACCTCAAGCCTCCACTCCCCACCATTTGAGCTAAATTCAAAAAATGTTTCTATATTTGAATATGATATGTGTAACGTTCTTGATTCCATTAAGTATTAGAGACAAAAGTTAAAATGAAATATGCATGCAACTTAGGAGTGCAACTATAATGTAGAGTTATGATCATGTGTCTCTTATTAGCCGAAGAGGCTCTAGAGTCTCGTTAGGCACCTCTCAATCCGTGAAACTTGAATACGTGAAACGTTTTCCACGCATCTCCTTGAATGGCGGAATTCCGTTCAATCTCTACCGTTACTTTTAAATATAAAGTATTTGTTATTATATTCTATTGTTTAATTATCCACCTAAACCTAAAATCCAAACATGATGTCTGAATTGTCCGGAATGTACGTTCAAATCGCATAACCGTTTTCTGTAAAACAATTATTTTTAAGTAGGTTTTCGCAGAGAACAAATTGATGGATTTGTCAAGAAGCGATAGCAGGTTACAAACTAGGTCGAGAAAAATTACAGTTATTTGTTTTGAAATGGCTCGGTAATGGTGATATTTGTGGTTTGGCGATAATCTTGAAAGTATTTTAAGAAAAATAACAGTTATTTGCTTTGAAAGGGCTCTGTAATAGCGATATTTGTGGTTTGTAGTGTTTTGTAATGATAATGTTCAAAAGTGCTGGCTCCGTGATGGTAATATTTGTGGTTTCTAGGTTCTGTAATGGTAGTCTTTAAAAGTGTTGTTTCACAGAAATACACCATCAAAACCAAGCAACTAAACTTGTCCGTGGCCACTAGAAGAGGGCAACTAGGAAACGCCAAAGCTACCCCTAGTGCAGTTTCTAACATCCCATGATATTGTTTTCATATGAAGTGTTCTACCATCATCTTAACCAATCCCTTATTCAAACTATTTGAGATGAACATACAGGATATGTCAGTGCTTACCCTGCAGCGAACTTCCTCTTCAAAAAAAATCAGGTCCAATCATCACCTTCACAGCACTTAGCATTCCAAATTCCAAACCCAGTCGTCAGATATTGGGTCGATTTAGGGCTGTAAAATACTATCTCTTGTTTGAAAATTTGGGATGTGTCAAAAATATTCTGAAATCGAAAAGTTATTATAAATTTAATGGTCATTTTAGGTACAAAAATAATCGATATTCATCTTTGCGATAATGTCCACTACCATCTTTGCTAATTTTATATTCTTTGGAAATTACACTGATGTTTTTTTTTGCAGGGAACACTTTTGTTCAACATTTTATCCTCAATCAGAGGATTCAAAGCTACAAACAAAGCTACAAATGAAGATGTTGATGTGGCTATACAAGCTGCTTGGAATACATTCGATCATGCCTCTATCTTTAGAATAGGGAGGAAAACATCTCAAACATTGAAATCCACATAAAAAGAAAATTCGATATGTGCAGCAAAGAGGTCCTATTATGGACAAGTACATATCTGGTTGAGCAACACTTGCAGGAGCTGGCTCTGTTTGAAACGTGGGATTCGGGAAATTTAGTCATAGGTTGTCAATCTTATGAGGTAACTAAAGAGATAAAGGGCTTTCACCACTATGCTGGTAAGGGACTATTGTTCTTAGATTCAATGAACTATCACAGGGAAAATATATTTTATGTGCAAGATAGTGTCTACTCCTAAATATAGCTCTGCATTCTTGTTATTCCTAAGTTCTTAAAATATAGCTCCATTGTACATCTATTATTCAATGAGGCCACTCTTCTTGATTTTTTCCCTTCTCAAACGGTTTGCATGGATGCAGAATCCATCTGTATATAATTTCAAATTCTGCATATAATTTCTCTTTCATGGATCTAATGCATAGTTCGACCTGCCTTGATCTTTCTCTCAATTCATTTATGCAAGATGATCTCATTGTTTTGTTCTGTTTGGCTGACGATTTCTTTTTTGATACATTATATGCCCTTAGATTAAGGATAAAATTATAGATACAGTTTGTCAAATATATTAAGAGCATATTTATACTTGCCTTTAAATCATGGAAATAAGATAACAATTTTCTTTATATAACAAAAGTCTTCAAAACTTTAATTATATTTATATTAAAAATCTCTACCACTCTAAAATCACAAAGGTAATATTTTATAAATCATAATATTCATTATAAAATCTAACAAAAGTAAAATTCAAACAATATTGGTTACAGATTCAAAAGTAGGGTACAATCTTACAACTAAATTTTTATCTCTTTTTCTTTCAAAACAATTAAAACGGGAAGAAACTTTCTTTAACAAAATCCTCTTTCAGTAGGGAATTATTTTTTTCCAATTAAAAGTATTATTACACAAACAATATGATAATCGTTAAGAAAAGTTGGGAAGGAAACTTTCAATATCTTGTAATCAAACCCTAATTACACCTACATCTTAACTTAATGAACACTAAACCCTAAATTTTTTTTAATCAAAAACTACACCATTTCACCCTTATCATAAAGCCAATTAAAATTTGTCCCTCATACTGAAATAAATTTAACCCTAATCCTAAATTCAATTGAACACTACATACTATGTTGAACCCCAATCTTATTTTAAAAAAATACTAAATAAATTTAAACTCTAACTCTAATTTAACCCTGAACATAAATTTAGTTGAACACTACATACTATGTTGAACCCCAACCTTATATAAATTGAATCCAATAAATATTAACCCTAAACCTAATTGAGAAATAAACCAAGTTGAGCCCTTAATCTAAACATGATTACATATTAATCTACATTGAACTAGTCTATCCGGAACTGTAAACCATTTAAAACCTAAACCTAACCCAAACTTGGTTTGAATAAATTTGAATTCTAACTATATTCAATTTAAACGTAAAGAATATACCAAATTTGACCCTAATCCTAATACTAAACCCAATGGATCCAAGAAATGCTACACTAAATTGAACCCTAACCCTAATCTAAATTATATCCTAAACTATATTCAAACTTAAACCTATACCAAATTGACCCAAACCCTAAATTGTATCAAACCCTAGCCCTAAATATATTTTAACCTTATGATCAAACCTAATTTAACATTGAACAAAACTAATCCCTACTCTAATAAAATGTTAAACTTTAACTCTAAATTAAATTGAATACTAATTGTAAACCTTGTTGAACCTTAACCCTTAATAAAACTTAAGAAAAATCCTAAACAAAATTTAACTCTATCCCTAACCCTAAGAAAATTTAACCCTAATTCTAATACTAAACACAATTGAATCCCAACCTACACCAAATAGATCTCTAACCTTAACACTAAACCAAATTAAACCCTAACCCTAGAACTAAAACTAATTAAACTCTAATGCAAAATATTATAAAGAATTAAACCAAATTAAATCATAAACATAAACTAATATAATATCTTAACACAAACACTTAACCAAAATTAGACATTCAATCTATCTAAGAACTAAACCATACCTAAAAAGCATAACTCCAATTCTTACCCTCCTACTAAACCAAATTGAACCCTTATCATAAACCTTATAAAATAGTAAACCCTAACTCTATACTATATTCAATCCATTCCTTAAACCAAATTGAATAATCATACTAATATTTATCCAAATTGAACCCTAACCTTAATACTAAAGCAAATGGGACCCTAACATAAAATGTAATTAAACAACCCTAACACTAATACAAATTAAAAGTTAACCTTGAACCCAATTGAACAATAAATTAAATAGAACTACAACCCTAAATAAATTTTAACCATAATCCTAAACTAAATTGAACCCTAACCCTAAACCTAAGGCCAAATTGGATGATAACACTAAACCAAATAGAATCATAACAATAACACTCAACCATATTCAATCCTAAGTCTAAACCAATAAAAACTATAATCCTAGACCTAATTGAATCATAACCTTAACAATAATCCCAATTAATCTCTACCACTAAACCTAATTAAATAATAAACTGAATTATATCTTACTACTAGATCTAATTAAATACTAACATGGAACTAAATTAAATTCCAATCATAGGCCAATATATATCATTGTACTAATACTAAAGTAAAATTAAACACTAATTAAATATTAATAAATATTTGAAAACTCTAACTCCAACCCTAAGCCTCACACTCAACCAAATTTAACACTTATCATAAAACTTTTGAATCTAACCCTTAAATCAAATTAAACCCACATAGTAATATTAAAACAAAATGGACTCCAACACTAAACTAAATTGAACCCTAATCCTAATCTTAATTAAATATTAAACCAAGTTAAACCCAAAAATTGAAGAATAGCCCTAAAACTAATTGAATAAAAAATTAAATTGAACCCTACTCACAAACCAAATTATACCCTACCACTAAAACTAAACTAAATAGAACCCTAACCTTAATAAAAAAATGAACCCAATTTCCCATAGTAAAATCCATTAAATTGTAACCCTAAACCTAACTCAACATTGAACCAAATTGAACCCTAACACTACATAATAAAGATTGAACCAAATAAACCAAATAAAAACTAACACTAAACTAAATTGAACCCTAACCCTATAAGCCAAATTAAACCAAAACCCTACAAAAGTAATTGAATACTAAACCAAATTGAACCATAACTATAAACCTAATTGAACATTAAATCAAATTGAACCATAATCCTAAACCAAATTATATTGTAATACTAACACAAAATTAAAGTATAACATAAGCCTAATTAAAAATAAGTCAAAACCTTACAATTAGTTAAACATTTAACCAAATGGAACCCTTTAATTAAACTAAATTTAACCTCAATCCTAGATATTCTTTTACCCTAACTATAACAGTAAACCAAATTGAACCATAACCATAATCCTAATTGGACATTAAATCAAATTGAACCATAATCCTAAACCAAATTATATTTTAAAACTAACACAAAGTTAAAGTATATCATAAGCCTAATTAAAAATGAGTGAAAACCTTACAACTAGTTAAACATTTAACCAAATGGAACACTTTAATTAAACTAAATTTAACCTCAATCCTAGATATTATTTAGCCAAAATAGGGATTACCACAGAGATTATTAACCACGAGGTCATTGAAGGTGAGGGCAGCCAGATTAAGCTGGAGGAACTTATCGATTCGACTATGGTGGTGCTTAGTGACAATACCAAGGAATTTGAGCCGAGTCTTCTTAGTAGAACTATGAATAGCATGTTGGATAGCTATAGGACAATTAAATATTTATTTCATGAAGTGGAGGATCTAAAAAATATGGTTAAAGGTATAGACAAAGCCTATGTCGATAGCAATGTTGTTGAACAAACGAATCTGAGCACCAAAGTCCAAAAATTGGAGGACAAAATGATTAGGGTTGAAGCTACCCTAAAAAACATTGCAGAACCGAGATATAATATCCTCAAAGCATCCAAAGAACACACTACGGCTATCATTGAGAAATTGGAAGAAAAAATGTGAAGGAAATGATGCAGCCAACACGAGTGTGCCGAAAGAGCAGAAGCCAGAACATGGTCCCGACAAGAGGACTAGAGCCAGTGCTAAGATGAAAAGGGATAATGATATGGAGATTGATCTCCAGAAGATCAAGGATTCTGTTGCTAATATGGTGCTTCTTGAGGCCAAGGCGGCCACCCTGATGGTTGACATATCTTTAGTGTCCCTGGTCTTTTTTTTTGTCCCTATGCTTTTTTTCTTTTCAGAAGTTTAGTTATTTTTTTGTTCTGCCCTGTGTTGACTTGTTCTACATTTAGACTCTCTTTCATTTTTCCTGGGCATATTGTTATATTTTAAAATGTTGTTTCGGGTTTCAGGAACCCTGTACAACCTATTTTACTTAATCAAAAACTATAACACTAAACCTAATTGAATAAAAACTCTAAAAATTATTAAACACTAAACCAAACTAAACTGTAACCCTAAATTAAATTGAACATTAAACCAAATCAAACCATAACCCTAAAATAAATTGAAACATTACAACAAGTCTTATAAAAACCAAATTATACCCCTAAGACTAAACTAAATAAAACCCTAACCCAAAAAAATTTGAACCCAATCCCTAACAATAATCTTGATTGAATTGTAACCATAAACCTAACTAAGCATTGGACCAAATTGAACCCTAACTCTATATAATTGAAATTGAATCCATACGTTAAACCAAATGGAACACTAATATTAACATTAAACCAAATCAAACCCTCACACAAAACTAAGTTGAGCCCTAGCCCTATACCTAATTAAACATTAAACGAGACCAAACCCTTTGTAACTGAACATTTAACCTAATCACGAATCTATATAAAATATAACTCTAACACTAATTCAAACATTAAACCTGAATGAACACTATAATAAATGCAATCCTAAACCATGTACCCGATTCATGAAAAACCCTGGATACCAAGTTCAACCCCAACCCTATGTAAAATTGAATCTAAACTCTTACCCAAATTGATCTCTAACACTAACAATAAACCAAATTGAACACTAACATGAAATTAAATTAAACTTTAACACTACATTAAATTAAACACCAATGCTAAACCTAACTAAGAAATTAACAAAGTAGAACCCTATAGCTAAATCAAATTAAATCCTAACTATAAACCTAATCCTAACCATAAACCTAATTGGACAGTAACCCCAAGTGAAACCTTACCATATGTTCTCTAAACCAAATCGAACCTTAACCCTCAACCTAATTGAACAATAAACTAAATTTAATCATAACTCCAAATATAACTCCAAAATCAATTAGTTACTTAGCCTAAGTAACATAATTAAACATTCAACATAATTAATAAAGTAATATAAATTAATTTAATGTTTATTTAATCAAATTATTTATATTATATAGCGTAGTTGTTTTCAATAAGATATTACAATTTAATATTTAAAATTAAATAAACAAAATATATATCTTTAATAATCTATAGAAGAAAAAAAACAATGATTTATAATTTAAATATTATGAATTGAGAATTGATATTTTTTATGAAACACTTTCAACTTGTGTGAAGGCAC
>MU223707.1:2413777-2426428 GCA_018584345.1 Thuja plicata | reverse complement strand
TATATATATATACACTCAAACTATCTAGCTACAATTTAGTTTTTCTATCAATTTCATGATATTATAAAATACATTACCACATGGATTCATATTTATAGTTGAATATCCTTTAAAGAAAAACATATGTATATTGGGCCAACCATACTTGTTGATATAGTTTATATAGAATATATATGACAGTCCCTATAAATGAGACACCTCTAATTCCTTCCATTGATAAGAATCAGACTAAATTTATGATATTTATTTTGGGATATATTATGTTTAATATATTTCATCAATGATTCAGATCAAACTCTATGATGCACCATCAAGATGTAAAAGAGTTCTAGGAGATGTGGAATCCAAAATGTAGAATGCAAACTCATATGTGCACAAGATCATATTCAAAAGAGAATCAATATGCATGCATAGATGTATGTATGTATGTATGTATGTATACATATATATACACACATATGATTGTATCTATATAATGCGTGTGTGTATACATGTGTCTATATATATTTCTATCTATATATGTAAGTATATAATGTATACACATATGTATTTGTTGATATATAAGATTGTCATAGAAAATGGAAAAAAAATTCACAAATATTTATTTAAATGCAAGCCTAAACATATTAAGGAACAAGAAGTGTATTGCAACATAGTTCAGGCCATACTCGTAGTACAATTTTGGAGGATTTTTTATGAAATGTGTGGCTATATGGAGTGTCTAGGTTATATAAAGGGTAAAATAACTATGATAATTCATCATTTTAGTATTTTCTAATAAAATGGTTCAATTTAAAGAAAGGAAATTCAAAAAAGAAGTTAGGCATGTCATTCTTTAAATCAAGTCATTTAGATTTGAATAGGGCTTCATCCCTAAAATATTTGCATTAGTAACAAGCTCATTGTCAAAATTTGAATGAGTGGAATTGTGTTGTATGAAAACCATCAGAAGATATATTCCTTTTCTTCACCATTATATAGTGACAATAGGACTCATGAACAAATTAGTTGCATTAGATACTATAACTATTTTAACATAAACTAATAGTGATCGTTAGATATCTCTCTAGAGGTGCTCTATCAAATGATTGGAATCCCATTAGTGTTTTCATATTTCATGAATATTTTTATGAATATCTTCTCTGGTTCAAGTCTTCCTTTTTTTGTCTGACTTCAAATCTAGTTTCAACCATATGAAATTCTACTATGCTTAGAACTTAGTTTACCAAATTCCTACTTAGATTTTGACACAATTAAGAAAACCATTCGTATGAAAAATAAATATAATACATCTCTACTTTTTTATATATTAGACGGAAAAAATGAAATTGACATAACAATTTTCAATACCCTTATATACTTGTTACCCAAAATTGCAGCATAAAGAAGAATAAACACAAATAGGAAAAGATTGCATTTTTAGGGGTCCAATTAACACTATCTTTTAGGTATTGTTGATTAACATTTCATTATTGAATTCATTATCCAATTTCATTATTGTACTCTAAGTATTCATCACATTTCAAAATTTAAATTTATAACTGATCATTACATTATGCATTCAAACTGAATGTAGTATACAAGTGTTGTTTCATATTTCATATTTCATGACAATCAAAGAGTACATTTGCAGAATAGAAAGCATGATAGAAGTATGGAGTAGGGGTCCCATGCATTGCCTTATTGTTTGTATGTTGTAATCTAGTTTTCTGTCAGGTCTTAGGTCTCCAAGTCCAGGTCTTCATCTTTACTAAGTCTTTAGGGTTTTTCACTTGCATCATGAGAGAGAAAATGGTGTTAGATCTAGATGGATCTAAGAAATACATGAAACACAAACAACATACAACTACAATCAATTCTTCCAATGCTACATATCTGTCTAACAAATTCAATGTAACAATTAAATGTGCATCCACACTAAGTGAAAGATAGTATTAAAGGGACTAGTTTTAAACATGAAACCTTTTACTATTAATGATTATTCTGATGTATGTTGTTCTTATTTTCAAAACTAGATATTTGAATGAAAGGGACATAGTATTTCTATCTGAGAAACCTTTTTCAAAATAACATCAACATGTTAGTTTAACAAACACAAAAAAACCAACCAACATTCATGAATGAGTGTCATCTCATATGTCACTCACACACAAACATTAATTGTCTCATTTTTTTTGCTGACCTAACAGGTTGATTGGTGATATGTGTGCAATAGGTGAACAAGTAACTAAATGCAAATAACAAAAGAAATGCAGTGAGTGTCACAAGCCCGTGCTCAAATTTCACATAAGGCATTACATACAAGAAGGTTGTGTGCATCACAAGAGGTTACAGTTCATGCAGATACAAAAGAAGAAGATGCAATGCATAAAGGAAGATATAATGATGCAGTAGGAGACACCTGACCAATAAAGGGTCCTTAAAAGAGATATGCAGAAGCGGAGGAGAAATTGTTTACTATCATCATGCGGGATGAATTTGAAGTGATGCTGTTACAGGTATATGCATGTTATGGCCTTGAATCAACTGAAGGGTCAATGATGTTGTGATATTTCATTTCTTCAAAAAAGGAGGTCAAGTACAGTATCCATATGCCTGATGTGAATATGAAATGATGTTCTATGCAGGGTATTGGGAAAATAGTACTATTATGGTGTATTAAAATAATAGAAACATATGAGGCCACTATCTAAAACATGTTGTTATTTATACAGTGTGTATCCATCAACTAACATGATGCTATTATTCCATTTTGAAAAATTTGAAAATTTAGTGTATGCAGGGGATGGGTCGAGCAAATGCAGATTAGGGGATATGCATGTTTGAATGAGGTTTATGTTGTGAATATTTCCCATGGGAGTCACGGGCCCGTGCTTGAACCCCATGGGTGGTATTCTGTATAAAACTGAATAACAGTGTATTTTGACACTAAGAGAAACTACATTCTTAAAAAATTTAAACATGTAATATCTTCAGTTTAACATAGATGTCCATGGCTTCACAAGTAGTATAGAGTATTTTTTTAAAACATTATGATCATACTAGAAATCAAACATATGTGTTTCTCAGACAATAGAGACAAAGTTCGGCCTCGACAGTAAGAAATATGTTTTTGCTTATGACATTATTGTTGTGCCTCTAAAAAGAGAACATTAAATGGAGTCTATAGCCGACAAATAAAATTTCTCAAACAACAGAATGACAAGCTTGCATAAGTTTTGGGTTTACATCAAGAATGCAAGAATGGCCATGTGGGTATCTCAGTTTTGTCTACTTTAAAGCAACAGAGACTGACTTGAGGTAGACTTAGGTTACATGCTACAAAATGAGGCTACATGGTGGAGCTTCAAGTGAAATGACCAAAGTTCAACATGCAGAGAAGTAAAATGCCAGAGATGTAAATCCAATAAGAACCCATAAAGATGGAGTTATTAAACCTCAAGATCCTAAATGATATGCATTTATTTAGAGTAAAGTTGTAGAGAATGAGTTAAAAGTAAATTTTTTGGTATTACACAAGCATGGTGGATAAACAAATGCAGAAGAGTGTCATGTGTCATGGGTGAAGACCTATCAAAAGAATGAAGGCTGAGTTCAACAGAGCTTGAAGTGAAGAAAAACAAGTTCAACATGTATTGACAGCCGAAGCTCTTCAAGTTTTAACTTTTTGAAAACCGCAGTCAAGACTTCCATTTCTCCAAGCTTCAGTCCATGGTACACTATAAGATTGGGATGAGTCTAAAGCTGTGGCTAAAATATGCCAAGTTTTGAGACCAATTTCAAAAGGTAACTCCACATCTTTCACCCACAACTCAGACTTAGTCCAAGCTTACAGTGGTTAAAATCAAAGCCGTTAACACCAGCCCGAGTTCAAAAGATGCATCCAGCGCCATGTGTTATGACATGCAAGAAAAAATATAGTGCAACACAAAGAGCCTGAGCTCTCATACCAAAGTCACACTCAAGTCCAAATTTGTGTGTTGAAAACCACAGCAAGCTACAGAGAAGAATCCAAAAATATACACCATGTGTTGCCACACAGTGAAAGCCACAGTTCAAAGCATAGTCTACATAGAACCCGAGCTCTCCATCTTTACAACAACACAAAAAAACCCCAAAACTATAGCAATATTCAAGAGAAATACACAGAGAAGGCGCCATACCTTATGGCATTCAGTGTTTTAACTCTTTCTTCTACATAAAGCCCAAATTCACTGCAAGAAGCCTGAGCTTCTTAGCATAAAAAAAATATAGATACAGTTCCATTGATCATGGCTTCAAACTCCAGATCTAACCAAGCATTGTTGTGCGAAGGAAAAACCTAAACGTTATGCAAATGAGATGTAAAAACATTATGCAGTATTATTTACCAAAATTTTGAGTCCACTGACAAATAAAGTTAATGCATTGTGAGCTTCACAGTGCCTTGACAGTCCCCAAGTAGTGCCATGGTAGTACTTTGAGTGCCATGAAGATAGTAGTATGTCTCTCAGTGGGTATGGTCATGTCGGCTATGAGCTGTGATCGAGTATGGAGCTGGAGTTAGCTTAGCAAGACTATGGTGTTGAGTTGTGTTGGATTTAGGTTTTTCTAAACTATGTTACCAGCTTAGTGGAGTTAGGGTTCTATACCATGGTGTCGGGTTATGTTATGATTTAGGGTTTATGCATTTTTGATGGGTTTTGTATGTATTATGTAATAAAGTTGGTAAAATATGTAAAAAAAGATGTAACACTTTTATGCACTAACTTAGGGGCCATATTTAGGGCTTGATTTAGGGCACTAATTAAGCCTTAGGGATATTGACTTACTAATTTGGAGGGTTTTTGGAGGGAGAAGTGATTTTCAAAATTGAGCTCTATGGGCTATATAGCTGGGCCTTTACTTTATTTTTAGGGGTTGCTGATTTTTAAGAGAAGGCTAAAAGTGAGCATGTTGTTCCTTGATGCCTTGGAGATCTTGTTTGTAACCTATTTATCATATTTTTGGAGGATAATAAAGCAGATGATCTATTTTCCCTATATGCTTTTGAGTTTTGATTTCAAATCTTGTTTTCATCTTTCTTTATAAGTGTTTATTCATTTTGGTAGCTAGGAGAAGTGAATGTTTATTATTCCTCGTCTATGTGAACAAAATTCAGACCTCATGAAGAATATGTATGTTTGTTGATAGATTAAGATATTGGTGGTCTATGCCCTAGTAGCCAAGTCTTTAACCTATATGTTGATCAGAGATTCAAAGTATCAAGCTTTGGCATATGAGTTAGGATTTCTACATTAGTTTCCAAACAAAGTTTGATTTCATTTTGGTGTATCACCTCACTTTCACTTCTAGTTTTCAAAGTTTCTTTTTCCCTTTTCCCACTAAGTTTTCAATCAGTAGGTGATATTCTATATCAAATATGAACCAACCTAGAATTAGGAGACTCCTTTTATTTGCCACTATACTTTCTTAACAAGTTACCCATTTTTTAACACAAATTTTCATAAAAAAACATTTTTTTCCACTTCTCATTGGTGATGTAGAAGGCGAGCAGATGGATTCTCATATAGCAATACCTGAGAACACACTATTACCAAAGTGCAAGGAAGATTCTTAAGAAAGTAATTATACAATGAACACATGGCTTCTAAGCTCAAGATGACAACATTTTAGCAATCCACATGCCTTGGATAAACTTCCACATTTTACATACTAGTTTAGATATTATTAAGGCTGGGGAAAAGGGAGCTATGATCTAATGAAATTAATGCTTCACAATGGAGAAAATCCAACTATGTTTTCAAGAAATGGAGATATGAAATTTATCGAGTCTTTGTTAAGGAAAATATAAATATCAATATTTTGTGGAGAAGACATGTAGGACTAGATTACATAAAGAGTGATTGATATCTTCATGCTTTTGGGGGATTGATATTCATATGCAGTATAGTTATATGTGTATTGTTCATGATTTAAATAGCTGCCTACTTACGGCTGCCATTGGGCATATTGGAATGACATCTAATAATGAAGAAAAAATTATGGCCCTAGAATGGAGACTCGTATTATGAAAAGAGAATATAGAAGGAGATTCCAAAATAACCATTAATGTAGTAGAAAATAATCATCTCTCCAATTTGAAATTGACCTAATGGTTACACGTAATAAATGAGCTTTATAGCCTTTCAAAATTCACCATATTACATGTGCACTATGAGCCAAACAGGGAGGTGGACATCATATTGGAACTCGATCATTGGATTCATCGTTGTTTAATATGATCTTCCTACACTTTAGTTTCTATGGGGAAAAAACTTTTGGTTTTTGTTTGTAATTATGGAAATGTTTTCATCAAGTGTTACGAGAGCTTTAAAACATTTTGAAAGAAGAAGTTGAGTCTCAATGATTTGAGTATAGAATTTAATTTTTTTCATATAATCTTGGAAAGATATGTGTGTTGTAGATTGAAAGGTTTATGAGAAGAAATTAAATACCAAAACACTTCCAGAGAAAAGGAAGAGAAGTCCAATGTGAACTACTATATAAACAATAAAGAGAAAATAGAAAGATGAAACAAAATTACTAAAAATAAAGTGACAGAAAGACGAAAAAGATGGATTACAGTATGGAAAGATAAGATGTAAATCTCGATAGAGAAATAATAGATGTAAGAAAGGTTTTTAAAATCTTGGCAAAGAAGTGGTTTGAGGGAAGAAACAAATATTTTGTATGGTATTGGAAAATGAAAAACAATGTGAAACAACCTATGTAATTGCTCTTCATGAAAATAAGGCAAAGGATGGTTGCATTAAGAGAAGAAGATAAGAGTATGAGGAAAAATTCAAGGAGCTTGAATAATAGAAAGTTGTCAAGAGTGGATTATACACGAGTGATCCTACAAAAGTGTGTCCAACTTTTGCAAGAGAATAAAAATTATGGAATTGAAAATTTTCCATTATCGACCTCTTCATCCGCATACGGGTGTTTTCCCAAACTGTAAAAATTCCTTTGCTTGAACACAATGATGTGGGATAGTTTGCGTGAATACCATAACATAGGTGTCTTCACGTGAGGGGGTCTTCATGTTAAGACCCTTTTAAAAAGATTTTATAAAGAAATTTGGTGCGACTTTTTAACTGACACTTTTTACTATTTACTTGTGGGGACCACCGTAGGCATTGGAGGAAACACGTTGTTACCGGAGGCTGTAGGAAATGACTTGTGATTAATTTTTTTATAGAGATCGACCTTTGTTCATACCACTTGCTCTAATTTCATCATTTTTTTATTATTTAAGATTATAACTTGTATGATTTTTAATTATTTTTAGTTAGTTATAAGTAATATTTGATTTCAGTAATTTTAATTGGTTTTTATAAAATAAAAAAAGAAAAAAAAATATTAACAAATATTATAAAACTATTAGAAAAATTAGAAAATTGGGTAGAAAACTTTAGAAAAACTTAAAATTTATTTAATTGGGTGCATGTATGTTTCATTTTGTAGTTTTTAATTATTGTATTATATGCTTTTTTGTAAAACTTGAAAAAAAACAAAAGCTTTAGAAAATGTTTAAAAAAATTTAGGTCCATTTTATTTCTTTAATACATGTTCTCACTTTCACAACTCCCCCCCCCCTTCTTTCTATCTCTCAGAAACATACAATCCTTTTGTATGTTTCTTTATAATCTTTTTTTGCCATCTTTTTGTTGTTATAGAATTGTTGGTTCTCTCATTTTTTGTCTTTATGTCAACATATTGTAAATAGGGTTTTGGATACCTCCAAATCCTTTTTGAACCTTAATCAAAAGTACAAAGAGCGATTCAGATATAAGAACACTAATTCTATGTATAATCACATTAGGAAAAATTCCATTAGCCAAGTTATCTTTAAAATTGTCCTTGTACTATAATATTATATATGGATTTATTAATAAAGACTATTTTATAAACTAATTATATATTTTGAATTAATGTTCTATGATTATGTGTATCTTATTTAATATTTTTTGTTTATTTGTTTATCTCTAATCCCTATTCATTCTACACCTCATAGCATTAAATTCTCATTTTTATGAATGATAAGAAGAGAAATAGGAGAACTTCATTTAAGAATATTCTATAACTAATGAAATTAACTTGTATGGCTAAAAATATATACAATATCATATTCCCGATAACTTGATTTTTGTCCTGGTTATTTTTATTTTTTATCTAACACAAACTCTATTGCAAAACATAACAGATTAAAACTAGAGAGTTATTATATAATCATCATACTTTACCAAAGAAAAACTTTGTCAACATAGGTCGTTGCCACAATTAAAAGTATTTTTCTTGACTAATTGAATTTTTTATTAAGATTAAACTCATTATCTAAAACTGTTTATGAATTCATTTTTTTGTCAGATGCATATAAACGGCCCACAAAGAAAAATTATTTTTTATCTTACTCTCACAACAAATCTCTTATAGTCAGATGCATATAAACAGTCCACAAAGAAAACAAATCTCTTACCCCTTTTGAAGCTTGGACATATAAATAATAATGTCAAACAACTCAAAAAAAAAAATAATAGGCATAAAAAACTGCTATGTTGAAAATATCTATTAGTAAGCACTAACATACCCCCCTAGAAGGAGAATACATTTTGCATTGTAAGTCAATGAAAAAGATCATTGTTATTATAAGTGCTTTAAAATGCATGTTATAAGGCTCATAAATTTATATTGGTATGACCCTAGTAGGAAGAAAAAATCAAACTAACGTCTTGAGTAAGACATACACTTTGTCTTAATTAGATTAACAACCAAAATAACCAATTGAAGATTAGTTTCCATTTAATGTTGAACTTAAAAGTTTAGGTCTTTATCATTTATTATATTTGTTTCTTTTAACAAATCAGAATTTCTTTTTTTCTAGATTTCACCATTTTATGCATTCTTCTATTGCCAACTCCATTCAACTCATATGGAAATAATGTGTATATTATTCACAAAATGTGGGGATTAAGAAATCACAAAAAAGTTATTAGGTCTAAACATTTAGATCATATCTAATAAAAAAAATCATCACACGATTTTAACTATTCCAGAATAAATATTTGCAAATCTTAAAAAAAAATTCCTAATGAAAGCTTTAAATAATCAAAATAGTCAGAATAAATTATTTATTTTCTTTATGAATGTGCACTATCTAGCTCGTTAAGAATTTTCTAATACTTTAAATTATAATTTAGAAGAATTATTACCAAAACAATATGGCTCAAACTGTATATTGCATATCAACTTGTAGATCTTTACGATCCACTAACATACAATTGATTTAAATTTTCATTCAATAATAAGAATTTATTTTCACAAATCTAATATAATGCTTGTACAATAAATCTTATTTTCACACTAGTTATTTTTTATGAAGATTCAAATAGGTTTTGAAGGGGCCTAAAACCCTTTAGAACAAAATGTTTCCCTTGGAAAAACACTTCTCCATGGACTTATTTGATCTTCATCTAGCTAGCAGGTGTCCAAATTAGTCTTCTTAATATCTTGAAGATCTTTTGCAAAGTGAACCACAACTCTTTTGAAATTTCTGCTCATTCTTTGAACATGATCCTTTATTGTTTTCCTAATTCCCATGACAAGTCTTCTTTTCAATGTCAAGATCCACAACCAATGACTAACTTGGATGAAGGTTCAAATGAGTTTACCATGCTCAAATGTATTCTAAGATGTTCATAATAACCTTGTGGCTTAAAGGTACCATAGTGCATAGATTATCATTGATACTTTGAAGTGTAGTCACAAGGGAAACAATTCTACCCTCATAATTAATCTTCATGGTTTCCACATCCTTCACTACTTTTTTTAAGGAAGAAACAAATTTTTTACCTTCGTTCTCATCCCAAGTGACCTTTTTCTACTGTCTATTCTCTAATTGGCACTAAATTCTCTCCATTCTGAAGGAGTCTAGAGTTTTATTATAGGACATATAATATTGGCAATCAATTGTAGCACATGTAAATATAAAGCTAAATTTAAGATCTACACATTTATAAATAAAAAAAGATCAATTTATTTAATGAATCATGTATACTTTATAAAATAATTATCATTACTACTAATCATATTATTCTTGCGGATCAGAATAACTTGGTGTAAAACTATACTAAACTAGAAAAAAATAATCAAATTGGACTTAAACTTGAATACTAAGGAGGTATGACAATGATGTATGAATGTTAAAGCCTATAAATATTAATTAAATTATGATTTCTCAGAATATGGTCATTGTATGATAATAATGGAAAATGTAATAGTATTCAATACATTTGGAAATTATGTTTTATTTGTAGTATAGATAACAAAGATAATACAATCATCGGGATAAATGAAGAAAACTTTCTTGAAAGCTTGCTAACCCTTAGTGCATTCTCAATACTTTGTAATCTTATAATTTATTTAATATATTCAATGGCCACACCACTTATTTTAGACAAGAACTTTAGTGCATTTTGTTACAACCCCGTAAATCCAGTGTGTGTGAGGTTCTTCCATTCCAGTAATAAACCATAACAAATAATGCAAAGCACATGAAAAAATGCATAAACATTTAGTTCCTAGAGAAAAAAAAATTATTCATTGTTAATAGTATTTGATTTTTTCTTTCTCTAAACATGCAAATGCTATAAGCATCAAATCTTTTCACTATTGAAGAATTCCTTAAAATTCTATTATAAAAAAATTATACAATTTTTTAAATAATATCAAATCATTTTGCAATTTCCATTAGATTCATTAATGAGTGTTATTCGTATTCGACAATTTTTGTAAGATATTTAGCTTTCATTTCTACAATCTACTTATTGGACTTACTGGATTTACTTATTGTACCTATTTGCTTTCATTTCTACAATTTACTAAAGACACTTCTCCATGGAATTATTGGATCTTCTTCCAACTAGTGGGTGTCCAAATTAGTCTTCTTAATATCTTGAATATCTTGTGCTAAGTGAACCACAACTCTTTTGAAATTTCCTCTTGTTCTTGGTACATGATCCTTTGTTATTTACCTCATTCCCATGACAATTCTTCTTCCAATGTCAAGATCCACAACCACTCGCTAACTTGGATTAAGCGTTTTCAAATTTGTTTATCATGCTCAAATTAATTCAAAGATTTTTGTAATAACCTCATGGATTAAAGGTACCCGAGTGCATAGATTATCATTGATGCTTTTAAATTTAGTCATAAGGGAAACAATTCTACCCTCATAATTAATCTTCATGGTTTCCACATCCTTCACCACTTTTTTAAAGGAAGAAACAAGACTTTTACCTTCCTTCTCATCCCAAGTGACCTTTCTCTACTATCTATTCTCCAATTGGAACTAAATTCCCCGCAACTTGATATTAATCAGATTAATCTCATAAAAATCCATTTACCCATTCTAAAGGTGCCTAGAGTTGTATTATAGGTAATGTAAAAGAAATATGCAGGACATCCCTGCTTGTAATTAAGGAAAGGGAAATATTTAAGAAGGTCATGGGGAATGGAGTCTACCATCCCTCTCAGAATAAATTTCCTTCTCCTTAGTATCACAAATAATATCAACAAACTAGAAGTGGTGGGAAGAAACATCAAAATAATATTGAAAATCAATTGTAGGACATATAAATATAGATTTAAATTTAAGCTCTACACAATTATAAATAAAAAATGTCAATTTATTACTTTAATCATATATACTTTGTAAATCATAATCATTATTTCCGAAGACATTATTGTTGTGGATCACAATAACAAGGTATAAAACTATACTAATCTCGAAACAAATAATCAAAATTTGACTTCAACTTGAATACTAATAAGGTGGGACAATGATTTATGAAGATTGAATCCTATAATATTAATTAAATTAGGAGTTCTCAGAATATGGCCGTTGTATGATAAATAATGAAAATTGAAATAGTATTCAATACATTTGTACATTATGCTTTATTTATATTATAGATAAAAAAAGATAATACAATCATTGGGATAAATGAAGAAAACTTCCTTGAAAGCTTTCTATCCCTTAGTGCATTCTCAATACTTTGTAATCTTATATTTTATTTACTATATTTAATGGTCACACCACTTTTTTTTTTGATAGATAAAAGCAGCAAGAGGGTGCTGGCCCGTGGAACAGGGGACTAGAAGCACATTAACAGCAGGTTAATGGCACTAGCCAAAGCTTGAAGCAGATATGACTGTTAGCACAGGAGTTTATAGTTTTGCCTCTATCAAAAACATATGTGACTGTTCTACTTAAACAGAAATAACCAAAGTATCCACTATCAACAACAGTATAGTTTTACGGAGCCACGCAGGGCTTGTCCAAATACTAAATTTAAACTTAACAACACCCCTCAAAACAGAGCAGGGGAACCGAGGGACCAGACCATTCAAAAAATAACACACCATAGACAAGAGAGCTAATTCTTCCCTCCCAACTGCTTGGACAGTAGGGATCTCACCCACTCCTCCTGGAGGAACAGAAGAAGTTCTCTGTTTTCAGCATTAGCTTCCAGATTGCCTTCAGACAGCTTCCCCTGCACATTACAAAGAGTTAAGGCGGAGGCGTGCATAACTTTCAAGGAAAATTTATTGGTCCTCCTGTAGAGGTCC
>MU223707.1:2351743-2413727 GCA_018584345.1 Thuja plicata | reverse complement strand
ACAAAGAGTTAAGGCGGAGGCGTGCATAACTTTCAAGGAAAATTTATTGGTCCTCCTGTAGAGGTCCACCAGGTCCTGCATTCCTTTTTTTATCTCCGCTATTTCCAGATCAATCTTCACAAACTTGTTCTTAAGGGTGCCCGCGAAGATACTTTTCTCGTCTGAAACAGGTGAGAGGGGTTTATCTTGTGGTTCGCCTTTGGGGCTTTGGGGTGGGGTATGGATCTTAGTACTCTTAGGATTGGTCAGGGGGGAATTGGCCGTCACACCACTTTTGTTAAAAAAGAAGCTTAGTGCATTTTTTAACAACCCCGTAAAGCAATCGTGTGTAAGGTTATTCCATTCCAGTAATAAACCATAAAAAATAATGCAAAGCACATGAAAAAATGCATAAACATTTAGTTTGCAGAGAAATTTTTTTATTTGTTGTTAATAGTAGTTGATTGTTGTTTTCTATAGAAATGAAAATGCTATAAGAATCAAATCTTTGTACTATTGAAGAATTCCTTAAAAGACTATTATAAAAAATAATTTTTTAAAATAGTAGAAAATCATTTGCAATGTTCATTGGATTAATTGATGAGAATTATTCATATTCTATATTGTTTGTGAGATATATGGCTTTCATTTCTATAATTTATTATTTTTATTATAATTTTTATTTAATCAAAATTTTGACATATTATGGAATCAATAATGATGACTTCAATTTTTCAAGGATTTGCACTCATACTTATCCTACAATGATTTCCTTTTTTTTGGTAGCCTCTTCTATAAGTGCTATGATCTCTTTACATCCACTAGAAATTTATAGATATTTCCTTCACCTTCTTATATAGAAGTTTACACTAGAAACTTCCTACTTATAACCAACAAACCATTCAGTTTTAAATAGTTTTCTTTAATTAGGATGAGATATCTATAAATTTCAACTTACTGGTCTCTTTGATTGGTGGGTGATCCCACAATAGTGTGTCCCACTTTTTGGCCAACTTTGACATAGAGATCAACATTTTGAGAAAAACTTCATTTTTGAACACATATTGCTGTAAAACAATAAGGAATTTGAAGATGATATAAAATAGGGTCTTTTAGAATTTTATTTCTAGTTTATAAATATATTTAAAAAAAAATAAAAAATCATTAAAATTCATTTTTCCTTCTCCCTTGAAAAGTGGTTTGTGTGAAAAAACTATGATTTTAATAAGTTACTTTCACTTGCATTAGTATAACTTTTTTTTAAAATATGATAATGATGTAATTATTTCAAAATTATATTTGTAACTTCAATATCTAGAGTATTTAATTGGTTTCATTCATTTTGGGTCAATATTTCATAGTTTATTAAGTTTTAAAGTGACAATAACTGTAATTTAGACATAAGGTCACTTTGATCACTGTAACTTGAAATGTATATATCAAAATTCATTTTTTTTTTAAATATAGAAAGGTAACACAAATACGCTTTTCTTGCATATTTTTCATAATTTTTATTTTGTAATTTACTATTTTTCCCAAAGCCTTGAAGAGACAGGTTGTTGAACCACCAAACAACCTATGTTTAGTTAAAGTAATATTTGAAAGTGATAACGAACTCAATATGTATTAAAATTATATTCATTAGAAAGATTCTTCTGAATCACATCATTTGGAATCATGTATTTGAGAAAAAAAAATTGATTTGGTCCTTGTCCCAGGCCTTGAAAGACTAATTTTTAGGACTTGTTTTTTTCAAACAAGAAATTTTCATTATAGGGGTCTTCGAGTGAAGACCCCCTTCGCGCGAAGGGGTCTAATGGGATTCGATCGAAGACCCTTCGTGCAAAGCCACTTGAGTGAAAAATCCAGTGACAACCATCATGCTGGATTTTTACCTTGCCTACTTCGCGCGAACTAGGTCGGCCATGTTGTAATTTTTTTTTTGAAAAATTTAGAATGGTATAAATCTAAAGTTTTTTGTTTTTAGTTTTTAACGGAATTATAGCAAGTAATTCACTTTTTCTATTATTGTTCAATTTTTACAAGTGCATTTTTATATTAAAAATTGTTATTTCTATTTTTTTTAAAGGCATAATTTTGAAGAGGAGAAATATTATATCGAAGCATTTTTTTGAACAAAAAATACATTTGGAAGACATTTTTGAAGAGAAGAAAAGGGGAACAAGAAGGGAAGACAACGTAAATCTTCTATAAAAAAATCACATGGTGCTGAAAAAAGAGATCGTGAAGCTGCATTGGCATATTATCATAAAACTAAAGAAGGTGAAGGACAAGCTCAAGTAGGAGGGTCAAGTCAAGTCAAAGAATTGCACATTGAAGAAGGGTCAGGATCACCCCCTATGGAAGCTCAGACAAATGATGTTGGAAAAGGTTCAGGATCAAATGCTCCTACTATTATGGATGAACATATACATTTAGCTCAAGCTGGAAAGAGAAATATTAATTATAGAAACTTAGATCATTTACTTACAATGGATGTGGAAAATTTGAGATCACTTGCTAATGTTCAACCCTTAAGTCTTGCTAAGAAGAGGTCAATGAATATGATAGAAAAAGAAATATTGGCTAAATTTGATAATTTAGAAACACTTGAGCAAGTTCAATTTCTTTCAATTGTACTTATAAAAAAAAAGTTGGAAGGGGCATTAAAATTATTGGGTATAGATTTAACATCAAAAAAGAGAAAAGTTGTTGACATGCAAACTGATATGATTGAAAATCTTAGAAAAGGTTTGAACCAGGTAGGGAAGCGATCTCAAAGTAAAGATAAGATCATTACAAGAAAATTTATGTTGACATCCATTGTAGGTAACACTTTGTTCTGTACAAGACAAATATCTTCAGTTTCATCTCAGATTGGTTTTAGTAGGAAAACAATATCACGATATGTTAATAGGAGAATTCTTTTGTATGATAGAACCTTTGAAGGTAGTTGGGAAATCATGTGTAGAGCTCCTCATTCTGATAGAATTGATGGAGGAATCAAGAATTTGGTCACATTATTTTGGAATGATAATACACGTCCTTCATCAAACAGTAGAGATGTTATCAGACATATAATTTCAGTTAATCAATATGAATATCAAACTAAATATTTGTTGGACACAACAGAACATGAAATGTATGTGTCATTTGGTAGTTCAAATCCTAATATAAAGATTGGGCAAACAATGTTTGGAAAATTGAAGCCATATTATATCAGGACAAACAAAGTGTTTGAAACTTGTTGTTGTCGTTATCATATTGAATTTGATCTTCACTATCAGGTTTTTTGAAAGTTTGTAGAAGACACTTATGGTTTTGAAAATTCTCCTCCTAGTAGAAGAAGTGAGTTCATCTCATCCATTTTATGTGACAAAAGAGATGATGTAGCTGGAAAAAAAATTGAATAAAAGGAATATGTCAAACATGTGCTGATTTGACTCTTTTTCATTTGAAAATTGAAAATATTGATATAAAAAAGATGGTAAATTGCAAGAGTTACAAATATGTAAAGAAAGAAACAAAATTTGGGAAAGAATCAAAAAGGTTAGAATATGTTGAAGAATAGATAAATGTTGGAGTATTTATAGACAAGTTTAAAAAATTGATTCAACCCTACATTCATCATGCTTTTTTTGCAAAGTGGCAAGCACAAAAATTCCAAACACTAAGAGACAATTTCCCACTTAGAACTATTGTATCAGTTGTTGATTTTGTAGAAAAATATTCATTTGTTCATCAAAAGGAAATTCAATCAGAATGTTATTTTTCAGAGCAAATTACTATTATGGTACATCTGTGTTATCAACATGCACAATTAGATTTGGATAGTATTCAGAGCATATTTGAAGCACGGGTCATCAAGAAGGAATATCATTTTTATATAAGTGATGATAGAAAGCATGACATTCATTATGTAGAACACTGCTTCAAGATATTTTTTGCAAATTTGAAAGAAAGAGGTATAAAAACTGATAAACATTATGTTTGGTCAGATGGATGTGCTGCAAAATTCAAATCATCTAGACCATTATATACACTATGTAGATATCATCGTAATGAAAACATACCAAATGTCTGGAGTTTCTTTGAGAGTGGACATGGAAAAGGTGAACATGATGGTGCTGGAGCTTGCATCAAACGTGTTATATGAAAGTATCAAATGAATTATAAGGGAGTTCATATAAAAAATGCACATAATGTTGTTGAATGGTGCAAGACACATTTCACACCAAATGAGAATGACACATCATCAGGAATGACTCAAGAAGTACCACAGAATATTTTGGGAGATAAAAGGTATGCACGCATTTTTAAATTATTCAAGTGTTTAAAATTTTTATGTACATTCTTTATTCAAATTATATTTAAATAGAACCATGTAATATATAAATTTATATATACTTTTGTTCAGGTGTGGATAGATAAATTATGCATGGTTGTAAGCGAATAGAAAGGACATGATCTTTGCATTCAGTTATGAGTACAAATTGTTGCAATTGGACATTAAACACTAGGAGCTACTTGTGATTTTGTTTTCACTATTAGGTCTTATGGGTCCTATTACCTATCTTAAGGGTCCTTAGACATGTACTAAGGGGTGTTAATAGGTCATATTAGGTTAAGGTTTCATGAACTAGGGTCAATATGTTTAACTTGATTCAAAATGGTTAAGATTTCATGTTAGGGTTAAAATGTTAAGTTTATGTTATTTTATGTTTCAGTTTCATGTTAGGGTTAATTTTTTAGAGTTTTGAATGTTAGGGTTCAATATGGTTAGGGTTTCATGTTAAAGAGTTCAATATGGTTAAGATTTCATGTTAGGGTTTCATATGGTTAAGTTTTCATGTTAGGGTTTCATGTTTAACCCAATTCAATATGGTTAAGGTTTCATGTTAGGGTTAAAATGTTAAGTTTATGTTGATTTATGTTTTAGTTTCATGTTAGGTCCTTAATTTGTTATTTGTTTCATGTTACCTGGTTTCATATTAGGGTTTTATATCTAGTTAAGGTTTCATGTTAGGGTTCAATATGGTTAAGGTTTTATGTTAGGACCTTTCATGTTACGTGACCTTAATTTGTTAGAGTTTCATGTTAGGGTTTCATATCCAGTTAGGGTTTCATGTTAGGGTTCAATATGGTTAAGGATTTATGTTATGGTTTCATGTAACCTGGTTTAATATGGTAAAGGTTTCATGTTCTAGGGTTAATACACAGTGTAATTTATGTTGATTTATGTTTCAGTTCATGTCTAGGGTTAATTTGTTAGAGTTTCATGTGTTAGGGTTCAATATGGTTTAATGGTTTTATGTACATTAGGGTTTCATGAACTAGGGTTAATATTAGAGTTTATGTCAAGATTTATGTTTCAGTTTCATGTTACGACCTTAATTTGTTAGAGTTTCATGTTAGGGTTTCATATGGTTAGGGTTTCATGTTAGGGTTTCATATCTAGTTAAGGTTTTATGTTAGGGTTAAATATGGTTAAGGTTTTATGTTAGGGTTTCATGTAACCTGGTTCAATATGGTTAAGGTTTCATTTTAGGGTTAATGAACTATAGTTTATGTTGATTTATGTTTCAGTTTCATGTCTAGGGTTAATTTGTTAGAGTTTCATGTTAGGGTTCAATATAGTTTTAAGGTTTCATGTCAGGGTTCAATATAGTTACATGGTTTCATGTTAGGGTTCAATATGATTACTTGGGTCCTATAATAGATATTAAGGGCCCTAGGTATAGATTAACTTGAGTTCTAATAGGTCATGTCCTCCTATGTTTTAAAGGGTCATACTTGGGTTCTTAAAAAGGTTTAAATGTCAATGTAGCCCTGTCTTAAAGGGTCCTACGGTACATGTACTACTTGGGTCGTCTAAGTGTCTTAAAATGTACTAGGACATACATACTAAGGCATGTAATAGTTTAACATCTAACTCTACATGAATAATGTATATATACATACATAAAGTTTTAAAACATATACATGTAAATAATTTAGAGAGAGAGAGAGAGAGAGATTCCTAATAAATTTACTAACTTTAAAAATAATTTGAAAAAAAATAAATTTTTAATTTCTAACATTTTGTAATATGGTTTTCTATCATTTTCTAACATGTACTAATTTGCAATTTTTTATAACATTTGCTAACATTCTAATTACACTTTTCTAATTATAAATAAGTTATAATTTTCTAATATTTTCTAATTTTGACTAAGTTACAATTTTCTAATATTTTCTAACATATACTAAAATTTACAATTTTCTAATTTAACTAAGTTACAATTTTCTAATATTTTCTAATGTACATAATAAAATTTATAATTTTCTAATTTTACTAAGTTACAATTTTCTAATTTTACTAAGTTACAATTTTATAATATTTTCTAATGTTTACTAAGTTAAAATTTTAAAACATTTTCTAATATTTTCTAATGTATACTAAACTTTACAATTTTCTAATATATACTAAGTTATGTAATTTTCTAATATTTTCTAATGTACACTAAGTTACAATTTGCTAATATTTTCTAATGTATAGTAAGTTACAAATTTCTAACATTTGCAAACATAAATATACTATGATTTCTTAATGTTTTCTAATATTTTCTAACATTTTACTATGATTTTCTAACATACTAATATAAGTTTCTAACATATTCTAAAATTCAACTATCATTTTCTAACATTTCTACAAACTAAATATTATTTAAAACAAATAATTAACTAAAATAAATATAAAACATACAATTTACAATAAAAGATGAGAAAAAAAAATGTGTGTACCTAGTACTAGTAACAATCACAAGAGGTCGAAGAATCTCAAGATTTGCTGACGTCGTACTAGTCGTCACTGGTTCGCTCTAAGCCCCAGGTCCACAAAATCTAGAAGAGTGAATAGTAAAAATGAAATGGGTAGTCGGAAATTTATAAAAATTCTAGGGAAAAATGGCTTCGTGTGAAGTGTGGCTTCGTACGAAGTACCCTGCATGGGGTACTTCGAGTGAAGTCTTGACTTCGTGCAAAGTCACCCACATAGGGTACTTCGCGTGAAGCCTATTAGTCACTTCGCGTGAAGCCACCAATTTTTTTGTGGAGAAAGACCAAAATCCTTCATCCCAAAAAGTGGGACACACTATTGTGGGATCACCCTTGTACTCCTTTCTATAGATGACATCAAAAATTTCTTATAAATTAGATCTTACAACTCATTTCTTGTCAGCTTCTTCCTTAGGTGGCTCGAGCAAGTAATACTCTTCAATATTCTATTAGATTCAAAACATCATCTAAGAAGATCTTATTTTGACATAATTTATTAACACCAACAACTCAAAATAAAACTACTTGGTAATTTCATTGAGGAGTTATCGACTTTTGTAGTTTACTAATAAGATTTGTGATTTTTTGGAACATCTAAATCTCCTTTGCAATTGCAGTAGCTTGAAACAAACTTTGTACCCTTTTAAAGGATGTTCATCTCATTATTTTAATTAGAATTAATTTTCATTGTTTAAAATTTAATCTGTAAACATGAAAATTTCCAACAAACAAGATCCACTTAGCTCCAAAAACCCTAGATAGTTACAACTTTACTTTCTTTCAAATAACTAATAGCCTAATGAAATATTTGACTTGGCCTTTGGGAAACTCTTTTCATATTAATATTTAGTATAAGGAATCTACACTACTCGTCTCCTTGTAAATCTTCTGTAATTCGGTATTTTGCAACACCATTAATATAGGACCATTCGCCTATTCTAATATTACCAATAATTATGAATTCAAACACCTCCCAACCATTATGATCATCTTTTCACTTTCCAATCATCTACCTTTGTCTCCCTTGATCAATCTAGTTTTGATACCAGCTTTGATGGAGTGGATGAAGTTTAGAAAAATGTTTTATGCTGCAATATATTTTTTATTAATTACACGAAAGAAGGAACGTTACAATATCCAAGATAAGTTAATATTTGATCGTCCACCTTGATTACTAAGAAATCTAGATATCAACACCATTATGGATGCTTTTTGAAATAGAGGTCATATATTAAGATATTTCCAAAAATTACATAAGCTTTTTTTAAACCCATTTAAAAACAATATTATTATTTTTCACTAATCTGTGCTTATCTTAAATTTTCTAGAATATTTTTATCTTGTCTAAAACCTTACATTAATTTTTTGTATTTTACAACCTATTTAAAATAAAACATTTACCAGTTCATTATTGCCTTGATCCCTAAATTTGTTGTTTCAAGAAAGATGTCTGATTATAGCCCTATTAGTTTATGTAATTCCCTTTATAAAATCTTCTCCTAAATTATGGTGAATCAGCTTAAGCATATCCTTGATAAGATTATTTCTCCAAATTATAAAGAGTTTGATAAGGGAAGAAATATTATGGATGTTATTATCACGACCCAAAAAATTATACATTCTATGGAGAATTGAAAAAGGTAAGTATGATTCTTAAGCTGGATATCTCAAAAGCTTCTGATAAGGTTAAGTGAGATTTGTTTTTTGCTGTGCTAAAGAAGTATGGTTTTAAAAGAAATTTCATAAAGATGATTATGGAATGTGTGACTACTACTAAGTTTTTTATTTTGATAAATGGTTCCCCAAAATGGTTCTTTCCCATGGGTAAAGGACTTAGAAAGGGGGATCCCATATCCCCTTATTTTTTCATTAAAGAAGAGGTCCTTGGACAAAACATCCAAAACAAAAAGGAGCGCAAAAAAAATCAATTGTGTTAAAGCTGCTTCCCAAATACAAACCTTTTTCCCACCAGCAATTTGTCAATGATATTATTTTAGTTGGGGAGGCCTACCTCTGAGATGCTAAGAAATGGATATAAATTATAGAGAATTATTCTAAGATCTTAGGACAACATATTAACTACAACAAAAGTAAGTTGTATTTATTTAATGTCAATGAAGCACTCCAAGATAAACTTAAACATATTCTTAGGTGTAGTGTTTCTTCCTTTCCTGACTCTTATCTTGGATTACAACTTACTACGAAATTTCTTCATTCTACATATTGGACTAGCATTATAGAAATATTTCAAGAGAAACTTGATGGGTGGGAAGGAAAAATTCTCACTCGAGAAGGAAAAATACAACTTCTAAACTTTGACTTTTTCATCCTGGAAGGTGACTCGAAGATCATCATTGACTACTTGAATGGAAATTTTGGGTTCCCTTGGTCATTCTTATGAATCTTTCAAGACTGTAAAAGAATGATTTCCACCTTTAGTCATGTGAAAATTCATCATACCTTTAAGGAAGGTAATTGTGGGGTAGATTTTAATATGCTCTTTAATTATACTTTAAAAAGTATGACCAATGTCTAAATAAATTGAATTAAATCCTCTATAAATAAAAAACAAATTATTCATAATCAAATACATGATAAAATTAATATTTTTTATTAATTTATGAGGCCTATGTTTCCTAAGATGGTTACTGAGAAAAACTCTATGTTATATCATGATGGTGTTCACGAGGTCAATTAATCTTTATATTCTTAGGATGTATCTTAACAATAGTATCAAGTTTTTTAAAAAAGGGGGAAGGAGGAAACTAAATTTTTGAGGTGGGACCTTCATAGGCTTTGTTTTATAAAATATTATATGTGGACATTTCCTTGTATCTAAATCCATGTCATTTTTATTTGGTACCCATGTCAATATGACCAATTTCTTCTAAATGATAATGCTTGGTGGCTAATAATCTGGTATTCCATAAAGTTTTTTATGAGACACCACTTTAATAATTATTGCTTTAATCATTATGTGGTGGAAATCTTATTGGGCAAATCTCATAAATGTTTTTGAAAAGGGAAATGTCAAATCACCTATCCAATAAGTCTCTACCAAATCATTATAAATATTTTAAGAAGCACTTTCATTTATGTGGCGTATGATTATGATTATTGTGGCTTTACACAATTTCATTTGAGTATGTGTTTCGAGAATTTCCCTTGACATTCCTGGAGAAAAAAGTGAAAAGGTTTATTATATTTTTCTAGGTCTACAATTTGAGGAACTTTCATGTCCCTAGTTTTGCACTTTGTTCTCTTTGAGATCAATATTATGGGGGGCCCTTTTAAAAGGTATGAACCACAAGATTTTTAGGAATTATTTCATAATGACTATGTTGTGTTCCATTGGTCCTTCTAATCACTCTTGCAAGACTGTAAAAGAATGCTTTCCATCTTCAATCATGTGAAAATTCATCATACCTTTAAGGATGGTAATTGTGGGATATATTTTATAGCCAATACGCTCCTTAATTACTCGGAATGACACTTTATAAAGTAAGACCAATGTCTAAATAAATTGAAAGAAATCCTAGCTAAAGAAAAAAATTCCTAATCAAGTACATGATGAAATTAATATATCTTGTTAATTTATGAGGCCTTTGTATCCTAAGATGGTTACTGAGAAAAAAATGGTGTTATTTCATGATGATGTTGATGACATCAATTAATCTTTATAGTCTTAAGATGGATCTTAACAATAGTACCAAATTTTTAAATAAGGGGATGGCGGGAACTAAATTTTTGAGGTAGGACCTTCATAGGCTTTATTTTGTGAAATATTATTTATGGACTTTTACGTCTATCTAGATCTATATCTTTCTCATTGGGTACCTACATCGATATCACCACTTTCTTCTAGACTATGATGCTAGATGGCTGCTAATGAACTATGACTGATTGTATGTTTGAAGTCATTTTGCTGTTAATAAATTGAGTTACAGATGTGATGATAGGCATTAATCAGTTAATGTATTGTCATTGATGTCAACTTATTTTCTTATCATTATGGTAAAAAACATGTACTATCAGTTAAAGATCTAGAACAAACAAAGTTTACATGGTTGGTAACTAAAAATTTCTATATACACTAAGTAACAGTGAACACTGAGTAAATATAGTGTATAGCAAGCACAGTGATAAATGAGCTAGGGATCGCCGACACATCACAGTTTTGACTGAGCAATTTAATCAAACTGAGATTGACTAAAATGATGAGCTAGAAAATTGATGATTCTGAGGTAATTGATAAGATATGCTATAAAGATCAAACGACAATGAAAATTCAAGGATGATAAGACAAAGAAGATTGAAATGTGTTTTTGAAACAACTATCGATGAAGGTTTAAGCAAAAAAATTAATGATGGAGATTAAGTGGCAAAATCTAAATGATGAAAATTAAATGAGATATGATGTCTATATATGAGGCAAGAGACTAGAATTATGAATCAGATACATTATAATGATGTGCATACATGCAAAATTCATGCATGATATATCAAATTGGTTGACGATAGAACCACTCATTTTTGTAGACAAGACAGAGAGACGGAGGAAAGACAATATATTGAGAAGAAAAAAGTATAAAGAATCAGAGGAACTAAAGTGAACAAATTGATCAGAGGTATTATGTACATAGCATTGATTTGAAAATATAGAAACATATTTGTATTTGAATCAGATCATTAATGTATAAGTTTAACCATTGTTACATATAAATATTTTAACCCCGTAGGACGTGAAAGTCTTTATTATGACATTCTAATGAATGTTGGGTTTTTTCTTGTTGACCCCATAGTGAATGATTGGTCAAAAGATAACTTTTAGTGATAAATCCTCTAACCAGGTCACATTTAACAGTGTGGATATTAACCTTTAACAGGGTTGGCTCTTAATCAAGCTCACTTCAGAAGACTAAAATATTTTGGGTTACCGGTCCCACGTGGTTTTTCCCTTAGCAGGGTTTCCATGTTAAAATCTATGTGTTAATTTGTATGATTTTCATGAATTGTTATTTTTCTTTACACATTACTTTATCTTCATTGATCGGTAATCACACTATTTATTTACTGCTACTCAGTATAGGACTAAAGCTTGAGATCACATTTTACATTTCACTGAGTTGATTTAAATGATTGAAATTATTTTGATATACATCTGGGAGAATTGGGGAATGTAGGATAACTAGAGGTAATTGATTCACCCCCCTCTCAGTTATATAACAATTTCTATCATAGAATACAGTGCTTAGAAGGAAAGTTTTCAAGGACTTTAGCTAAAGATCACAAGATGTATAGGAGAGATGCACCATAGTTGATCAAGGAGAACTTCTCAACATGGAAGAGAAGAATGAAACTATACCTACGAGGTATTGGAGATGAAATAACATTATACCTGGATACTGAATTCATCCTACCTACTAAACCTTTGACTATTAATCAGATGAGAGAGAAGCATGAACACAATACTATGATGGTAGAAATTGCTTCTTCACTAACTGATGCTAAATTTGAAGATATTAAGATATGTACATCAGCCAAGTAGATGTGGGACAAAGATTACACAATTTTATGGAGGAGATGCAAATGTGAAAAGAGATAGAGATGAAAGTCTCCAAGGAAAATTTGATGACATGACAATGAAAGAAGGAGAAAATATAACGTAGTATAATAATTAAATCAAGGAGGTTGTAAACGTTATTCATGGATCAGTTGGAACTATTGATGAAGACACTATAGTGAGTAATATTCTTAGAAATTTGTTGCCTATTTACTCTTTCAGAGTGTCTCCAATACATGAAATGAGAACAACACCTTGAAACAATATTAATGTTGATAGCCTTGTTGCTAGACTGATTTCATTTGAGCTGAACAATTTTGACAAGAGTGTTGTTCCTATTATTGAGTCTACATTTCTGTCCTCTCTAAAAATTAGTAAATCTGCTAACAAATACATGATAGGAAATGACAGTGATAGTGACATCAATGATAGAGAACTTTATGAACTTGAAGCATTAATGTCTAGAAGATTGCACAAAGGTAAAGGAGGCATAAAGGTAAACTACCTTTGATATGCATTAATTGTAAATAAATTAGACACTTTATTGTCAGATGCCCAAACAAAAAAAGTGATGAAAGAAATGAAAGATCAAATGACTAAAAAGATGATCAAGAATATAGAAGCAACTGACAGTATAACAGAAGGAGTAACTAAGATTACAAAGACAAAGGCAAAAATGCATATTACATTGCTAAAGATAAGGATAAAGACACCAACACTTACACCGATGAAGACACTGAAATAGTATTTGTAGCTTTGAAACAAGATTCAAAAGAAGATGAAAGGTATGGTTAAACAACACTTATTTCTAAAGTTAGAAAGCATGACATTTTGGGTTATTGATAGTGGCTTCACACATCACATGACTAGAGATAAAGAATAATTTGAATTTCTTGAGAATTATAATGGTGGATCTATTAGAATGGGAAATGATACACCTTGTCAAGTGAAATGAAAAGGTACTATATTACAGAAGAACAAGATCAAATGTGAGAATGTATATTGGGTGAAAGGACTTAATTATAATCTATTGAGTGTTCCACAATTGAATATCATAGGTCACCTAGTTGCTTTTGAAACAAGAAAAGCTAGAATTTATTATGAAATAAGGAAGTTGATCAGCACTGGAGAACAATCAAAAGGTAATCTATTTTATCTTGACACTTCTGAAACTAGTTTTTTGATTTCTAGAATGAAGACATATGGTTGTGGCATAAGAGGCTATGTCATGTAAATTTTGACAACATGGTTAATATTATTAAGAAAAGAAAAGTAAGAGGCTTACCGAGCTTATCTAAACCTGACCATGCTATGTGCAAGAATTGTCAACTAGGAAAAATCTTGAAATCTAGTTTTAAAAGAAAGAATTTCTCTTCTAATGATATTTTGGAGTTATTTCATATAGACCTATGTGGACCAATGAGAATATAGCATTATTATAGTGACAAATACTTTATTTTATTTTTTAATGACTACTCTAGAATTATTACTATTGTGTTCTCAAAAGAAAAATTTGAAGCATTTAAGATGTTCAATTGGTACAAAGCTAACGTTGAAAAACAAAGTGGTAAAGGACTTAAATGTTTGAGATATGATAGAGGAGGTGAGTTTATTTATGATGACTTCACTAAATTTTTTATTCAATATCGAATTAAGAGATAGGTCTCTTCACTGATAATGCTACAATAGAATGGCATTCCTGAAAGAAGAAATAGACCAATTGTGGACTGTTCTAGAAAAGTGATGATTGAAAAGAATGTTGCACAAACACACTGAAGAGAAGTTGTTAGCACTGCTATATACACATTGAACCAAGTAAAACTATATAAAGATAAAAAAAAGACACCTTAGGAATTATGGTATGGTTAAACACCTAATGTGAGTTATTTTAGAATATTTAGAAGTTAATGATATATTCTGAAAGATGATAGAAATGGAAAATTTGACACAAAAGGTGATGAAGGAATATTTCTAGGATATTCTACTAAGGGTAAAGCTTATAAATGTTTAAACAAGTATTCTAGCAAGATTATTCAAAGTACAAATGTAAAAGTTGATGAATATGATGAGAAAAATGATGAGGAAAGCAAAAGAGAACCTGAAGACTATAGTAGATTTGTTTACATTGAAGAACATGACACTTTGCCCAAGTAGATACCTAATGTTACTAAGAAACATGATAATGTCATTGAGCATCAAGATGCACCAAACAAGAAATAGTAAGATGTTATAATTGAAGATCATGATGAAATACCAATTGGAGAACACAACGAAGAACAAAGAATTGAACCTATACTTGCCAAATATGTAAGAAGACATCAGCCACAAAATCATATCATTGGAGATAAAAGAGTTGGCATGATGACCCGAAGTAAGTTGAATAACAACACATGTTTAATTTGTGAATTAAAACCTAAAATTGTTAGAGATGCACTTGTAAATGAAGAATGGATTCATGCAATGAATAAAGAAATTAACCAGATAAATAAAAACAAAGCATGGAAATTGGTACCAAGACCGAGTGATAAGAATATAATTAGCACTAAATGGATATTTAGAAACTAATTGAATGAGAATGGAGATGTAACTAGAAATAAATCCAGACTTGTATGCAAAGGGTATGCACAAGAAGAAGGTATTGACTATGGAGAAATTTTTTCACCCATTCCTAAACTTGAAGGAGTTAGAATATTACTTTCTCATGTTGCATACAAAGGATTCAAAGTATATCAGATGGATTTTAAGTCTCCATTTCTAAATGGAATACTGGAAGAAGAGGTATACATTGAACATCCTAAAGGTTTTGTTGATCCTACTTAGGAAAGCATGGTATGTAAGTTACACAAAGCTTTATATGGATTGAAACAAGCATGAAGAGCATGGTATGAAAGACTTCATTCCTATCTTATCAGTATTGGATTTATTAGAACAAGTGATAACAACAATTTTTATTTGAAAGGATGAAATAACGATAGGACTCTTATTGCTGAAATTTTTCTTGATGATATTATATTTGGAGGTTATGATAACTTATGCAAATCATTCACTGATGATGTGAGGAAATAATTTGAAATGTCAATGTTTGGAGAGATCAAATTTTTATTAGCTTGTAAATTTTACAACAGACTGAAGGCATCTACTTTACTAAATCCAAATACATCAAGAAAGTACAAAAGACATTCAAAATTGAAAAATCAAAACCAGTCTGAACATCTATGGTTACAGGATGAAAATTTACAAAGGAAGATAAGACAAATGAGGTAAACTAGACATTGTACAAATCTATGATTGGAAATTTGGTGTATGTTGTACAAATAGATCAAATATTGCATACGCGATTGGAATTGTAGCAAGATTTTTTTGTAATCCTAAAGAATCAAATTTGACTATTGTAAAAATAATTTTTAGATACTTGAAGAATATTGGAGATTATGGATTGTGGTACAAAAGAGAAGGCAAATTTGAACTGAAAGTTTACATAGATTTTGGTTGGGCTAGAATGTTAATGATAGAAAGAGAACTACTGGTAGAGCATTCTTTGTGGGAGGCATATTAGTTACTTGGATAAGTAAAAATAAACGATACATATCTCAGTCAACTGCAAAAGTAGAATATGTTGCTACTACTGCAAGTTGTTCAACTATTGCGTGGATCAAAAAACTTTTGAAAGGTATGATTGAAGAGGTGACTGACCCAGTGATAATTTATTGTTATAACACTAGTAAAATAAATATTTTAAATAGTTTGGTGATGCATGCAAAAATAAAGCACATATCTATCAAATATCACTACTTGAGGGAACAAGTACAAGAAAAACAAGTGACACTGGAATATGTACAATCAAAAGAACAACTAGCTAACATATTCACTAAACTCTTACCAAAGGATACATTTGAGTACTTGAGGGGTCGACTATGGGTTTCTCCCCTTGTCTATTGGTCAGTAAGCTAACTAGGAGGTTGCATCAACCTGCATGTACTCAGAATATCAATCATGTTGATTAAAATTTGAACTGGACTGAAAATGATATATCAGTACACTGCAAGGTACTTACACTATTGCACTGAAAACTGAAGATATGTTTTTTAGCTAATGAAGAGGTGTATATTTCCTTTTGGAATTGTTTTCAAAGGGAGAGAATGATCAATGAAATATATATCCATTAAAGGTAGAAAAGGAGATAAGAGAAAGGGAGAGAAAATGAAATATCTATCTACAAGAAAAGATAAGATTACAAAAAAGAAAAGTTAAATCTGCAGAAAGAGTCTGCATGGTGATTTTTTAATGATGATACATATTTTATATACAAGCTAGGGAGAGCCAAAACATTTTTCATATAGTTGTAGAACAAAATTTTGGTATGCTATGGCATTTTCATATTGTGCTTCCATCAATGCCAAAGGGAGAGATTGATGAACTACAATTGATTGTATGTTTGAAGTAATTTTTTTGATAATCAACAGAGTTACACATGTGATGATAGACATTAATTAGTTAATGTATTGTCATTGATATCAACTTATTTTCTTATCATTATCGTAACAAACACCTACTATGCATTAAAGATCTGGAATAAATAAAGTTTATGTGTTCGGTAACTGAAGAGTTCTATATATGTCGAGTAACAGTGAACACCAAGTAAATATAGTGTATACTGAGCATATTGATAACTAAGCTAGGGATCTCTGACACATGACGATATTGAATGAGAAATTTAATCAAATCGAGAACTACTAAAATGACGAGCTGGAAAATTGGTGATTCTGAGGTAATTGATAAGATCTATTATGAAGATCAAATAGCTATGAAAATTCAAGGATGATCATATGAAGAGATTAAAATGTGCTTTTGACACAAATACTGAGGAATATTTAAGCAGCAAAATAAACGATGGAGATTAAGCGGAAAAATCTAAAGGATAGAAATTCAATGAGCTATGTTGTATATACAAGAGATAAGAGATTCATTATGAATCAGATACATTATACTGATGTGGATACATGGAAACTTCATGCATGACAAATCAATGGTTGAAGAGAGAACCTAGTATTTCTACAAACAAAATCAGGCGATAGAGGAAAGAGCATATAATAAGCAGAACAAAGTATGAAGAATAAGAGGAAATAAAGTTAAGAAATTGATAAGAGGTATTATGTACGTAGCATAGATACAAAAAATTTGAAAACAAAGTTGTATTAGAATCAGATTATTACTTTATCAGTTTAACCATTGTTACAAATAAATCTCTTAACCGAGTAGGACGTGAAAGTCTTTATTATGACATTCTAATGAATGTTGAGTGTTTTCTTGTTGACCCCATAGTGAATGACTGGTCAAGAGAGAACTGTTAGTGATAAATCCTCTAACCAGGTCACATTTAACAGTGTGCATTGTAACCTTTAACAAGGTTGGCTCTTAACCAAACCCACTTCAGAAGAGTGAAATATTTTGGATTACTGGTCCCAGGTGGTTTTTCCCTTAGCAGGTTTTCCATGTTAAAAATATATCTATTAATGTGTATGATTATTATGGATTGTTTTTTTTTAAAACAAAAGTGAGTGAGCCACTCTATATATATTTATTTATAAACTGGTTCAAGGACTCATCCGGGAAAGAACCATGAAGAAAACCCAAAATCCTCATCCATTACAATAATTTAAACAAGTATTTCCCTAGACCACCATTAGATATGATATCACCGAAGAGGTGCATATACAACCAAAAGAGATATTAAATATAGTGGATAAATGTTTTAAACAAAATTACAAAACTATAACCCCAATGAATGAGTATTAACCAAACAAAATGGGCATTCAACATATTCAACAATTCAGCCCTAATTACAACCAAAAATTGAAGCCCCTAATATTTACGAGTCACTCCTCCATGTTCACCAGGTCTCCATGTTGGCCTACTATTTGACCATGGGGAGAAACCCATCCTTTCTCCCATGTAAGTGGAGGAGCCTGAGGATTTTCTATAGCCCAACCGTGTTCTTTCATCTTCCCATAATGTTATGTCTGTACTAGAGCATCAAATTGGAGGTCATGACATACAAATAAAGAAGTTGATGGAAAATTGAGGTATGGAACTATCTCATGAGGTAGATGATGAATAACACTGCATTAAGGAGCCATTTTTTTGATTCTATCCCGTGGTGATATGTTTAGGGTACCCATCAAATCCAAAATAACATTAACTATTTTATGGATGTTGGCCTTCATTTTAGCTCCCAAAGTCTTCCCCATAGCTTGAAACATTGATTTAACAAGTTTGTAACTATGCCTTTCAAGTGCCTATTTTATGTTGTTATATATTAGCATATGCTCATGCTAAGCTAGCAAGAACTAACAAGGAAAGATCCCACCAATGAAGGTCATGATGAAATTAGGTTTTACCACCTTTTTTGTGATTAGAACCAATAGGTAGACAAAGTGTAAAAGATCCATTTGACTAGATAAGAAAATTGAACTCATGTGCGACGGAAAGAGGACTTTCTTGGATCGCGGAGATAGCACATGTTTTCCAATCACTCTGTGAATGGACTTGAAAATCAAAAGGGAATGGAAAATGAAGATAGTAGAAACTAAAGCATTATCTACCGATGGTGGACAATGTCCCTCTGTAATGTCTAGTGCAAGGAAGATTCTAAAATTGCACAACAACAACTCATCATGAAACAACATGCACTAATCACATTGCAGACACAAAGAGGAAATAGCCACCATGATGAAAATGTTCTCATATTACTAAATGGAGAAGGTAGGAGTCCTTACATAATCTAGCCTCATTGTGTAGCAATCATTTACTGGCAGACCAGAGGATATATTTGATCTGGGCACCATCTGCTCTGCACAGATTCATATTGGGAAAGAAGAGTGTTGAATCAAGTTAAGATGTATGGTAGGTAATATTAAGATGTCATGTGGCATCATCATAAGGAGAGGCTGTAATTGTAGGCAAATTCATAGTGCAAGTTATATGTGATCACCATATTTTAGAATCATTTGTACACAATAGTAAGTGCCTTCTCTTGAATTCTAGAATGGTGATGGCAATTTGGCACATGCCAAGAAAGTGTCACTGGCTTGGGAAATTATGGAAGTGTAGATCATGAGTTTTTTACTGATTGTACAAAGACATGTGTTAAATATTATTAAATTCTCAATCTGTCGATTACACCATCCCTTAATACTTAAGTGTTTCCCTTAATATGATGTGTACTGCCTCAAAATCTAGCCTGGCTTTTATCTGAAGATTATGATGCTCAAATATCTAAGGTTTATTCTCTGCAATCACTTTTTGAATCTCTATGTCATTTTTCAATATAATCCAATGTACTTTTAGTTTTGAGGTCCATACCATCACAACCCAGATTTTCTAAATAATCTTCTAGTGTGTTGCCTTCTTGTAGGGTATGTGAAATATAGATCTCGTTAAAAGAGTCCAGTAAAATCCATATTTTTTGAATAATGTAGGCTAACTTCCAATTGAAATAATTTCTTTTGATGCATGCATTGATGATGACTTGGGAGTCTCCTTGCACATGTACATGCTGAAAACCATATTTTTTAGCTAGAGTTAAGCGTGCAAATAGGGAATGGGCTTATGCCATGTTATTTGTATCTTGTACTACCTGGGGGATGCTTTTAAGAAAAGAACATCACCTTGGTATTTTCTCATACAAATTCCTACTCCTAATTTTCCAGGGTTCCCATGGGATGAGCCATTGAAGTTTATTTTGACACTTGTCCATGCACAGGGTGGATCTAATGGACACCATTCCTAACTTGAGTGTTTATTTATTGAGCTTGGTGTCACCATCCCATGTGCACATGAATAATTTTCCATTCTTGTATGATAACACTATCCCAATCAGACAATACTGGGTTACATTTTACTTTGGAATGACTAGCATTTACTACCTCAGATATTGATTTTTCAATACCTAAGAGGAAAACTTTGATGGAAGAGGGAGCTTGTTAAAATATTCTTTTGTTGCACTCCCACCATATAGTTGACACCACTAGTACCGGGGTGCATTTACAAAACCTAGAGAAGAGGGATTTAGTATAAATATTTGGCCATGCTCGGAAAATATACCATAGTTTACTGGGCAGAGGAGTGGAGTATTGAAGTTTGGCAAAAATAAAAAGCCAACATTGTTGCACAAAGGGGAAATTCAAGAATAAGTGGTCCACATTTTCAACATATTCGTTGCAAAGAAGGCAATTAAATGACTTTGATTTATGGAATTTACTTAATCTAAAACTTGTTAGCGCCCATTTTTCAATGTTATCCAAGCAAAGCATCCTACTTTAGGGAGAGTGACGTTATTCCAATAGAACAAGAATGCACGACATGGAACTTTTGTACACTTCTTCTCCTGTATAATTTTGTAATCCTCTTTTATCAAATATGTACCATATTTTCCTAGAGCCCAGAATAACTTGTCTTCTTTACCAGACATATATAATTTTTTTTCAAACAAGGGTTTTGATAATTTAGCTATGTCCTAATTTGAAATAGGGAGCTCAACCGGATCATTCCAAATAACTCTTCTTGAAAACCTACATATTGTGGATATATAATCTACCAAGTAAGATCCCCAAATAGTTTCTGAAGAGCCAATAATGTCATCCATTAGCTCGAAGTTGATAAGAGGAGGTGCATCATTCCATGAATCTCTCCAAAATTTTAATTTTTCACTATTATTGACTTCCCAAGAGATATATTTAACCAGATTCTCTCGAGAAGGCATCATGAAGTCCCATATAACCAAACCTTTAGGTGGTTTTAGAATGGATAGTACTCTAGAGGGGCAGTTAATATTGAGATACTTCTATTTTAGTATTTGACACCATTTGATTTGGGGTTTTGAGTACATGTGCAATGCTAATTTACCACCAAAAGCTGTATTTTTTTTGCTAAGTCATGCACACTTGCCCCACCTAAATATTTAGCCTATTACATGTCTTGTAGAGAGATAAGTGGGATTTTCTTTTCTCCATTTTTGTTCCTGGTCCATAGGAACTCTCTAAGTATCTTTTGAATCATCTGAATCATTGATGAATGAGCTTTCAACATTGAAAGATAGTAATTGGGGATAGCTTACAAGACTTTTTTTTATGAGAAGAATTTTACCAGAAAATAAAAGCCATCTATCTTTCCAAGCTACTATCCTAGCTATGATCTTATCAATAATAGGATGCCAAAAGTTGCTTTTGTTTACCGCCATGTAAAAAGGAATGCCTAGGTACACTTATGGAATAAAATCTTTTGTAAATCCCAATATATTGACAATTCTAGTTGAGATTATATGATTTCTAGTTGAGATTATCTAGTTAGTGTTGAACAATTATATTTTTGATTTTTGGGCATTTACTTTTTTTCCTGAAACTGTGGTATACAAATTTAAATTTTGCTTAATCTAATTTGCTTTGGCCACATTCCCAACCCCAAAAATCAAAGTATCATCAGCGAATAAGCAATGTGTGACTGCAATGTTTGTTCCCACAACCTAGTACCTTTCTAATAGATAAGGGCATGTCTTTTATGAATGTGTCTGCTAAATGCTTCAGTCATTAAGATAAACAAGACTGGGGATAGAACTAATATTGCACCTAAAATACATGCTTTAATCTATTTGCACCATCTTTTTGCAAATCCAAATATTTGAAGTACTTTGAAAAGTAAATCCCAACAACATCTATCATAAGCTTTCATCATGTCAAGTTTGATAATGAAATTAGATGACTTGCTAGTATTAATTAAGTGCAGCACCTCATGAGCAACTAGAGCCCCTTCTATATTTTCCCTCCCAGGAACAAAACCGCCATGCTCTTGTGAAACAAGATTTGGGATCGGATATTGCATTCTAAGATAGATTGCCTTCATAATGATTTTATAGATTGTATTGCATACAGAGATCGGTTTGAAGTCTAAGAATGTTTTGGGTGTTTTAATCTTGGGAAAGATGGCTATGTTGGTAGTATTATAGGATCTTAGCATAGCTTTTCTTTTCCTAGATTCTTCTATAACACCCAACAACTCCCATCCAATAAAATCCCAACAGGACTGAAAGAATAGGTTGTGAATCCATCTGGACCTAGAGCTTTATCGAGAGGAAAATATAATACTACTCTTCTTAATTCAGAAAGTGTGAAAGGGGCCATCAATGAAATATTGTCTTCTTCTGATACAATTGGAGGGATGGCATCCAAAATATATTGCACATGGAGGACATATGGTGCTGGTAGATTTACTAGCGCAAGATGGGTTTTGAAGAACCTGACCCCTTCCTCTTCACTACCACTGGCATCCACTATTGGATTACCTGAATCTACCTGATTAATGGAAAAAATAAGGCTTTATGCTTTCTTCTGTGTTGCACATGTGTCAAATTTATTTGTATTTTTATCACCATCTTTTAGCCAAAGTTCTCTTGATTTTTGATGCCAGTATTCCTCCTCTCTACTACAAAGCTCATCCCATTACACATTACTTTTACATATTACTTTATCTACATTGACTGGTAATCACAATATTTATTTACTTTTACTTGGTATTAAACTAAATTTTGAGATCACAGTTTACATTTCACTAAGTTCATTTAAATGATTGAAATTTTTGTGATATACATCTAGGATAATTTGGGACTATAGGATAACTAGAGATAACTGATTCACCCCTTGTGCTCATTTATCTAACAACTACTAATCTATATTCCATAAATTTTTCACGAGACACCACTTTAAAAATTATTTCTTTAATTATTATGTGTTTGAAATCTTAATGGGGAATATCATAAATGTTTTAAAAAATGGAAATTTCATATCACTTGTCTGAAAAATCTCTACCAAACCATTATAAAGGTTTTTAGAAAAACAATCATTTATGCAGGGTAGGATTATGATTATTTTGGCTTTTCATAATTTCATTTGAGTATGAGGTTCAAGAATTTTCCTTGACAATCTGGGAAAAAAAATGAAAAGGGTTTATTATATTTTTCTAGGTCTTAAAGTTGTGGGCATTTCCTGTCCCTGGTAATGCACTCTATTCTATCTGAGATCAACATTATGGGGGGCCATTTTAAAAAGTCTGCACCTAGAGATTTTCAGGAATTACTACATAATTGTGATTTTTGAGATATTTTTAAAAGAGGTTGCTTCACACCATATTTTGGGGCCACAAGAGGCTATAATACCTAGTTTATGTTAAAGTTTTGCAATTCCTAGCTCTAGGGTAATGTAATTATTGGGAGTATTAAATTAAAGGTTACTCTTGACATTATTGTCAAGGCTACTAGGATAAAAAGAAAATTTGATAAAATGGAGAGGAAAATATCAAAGGACTATTAACTCTATATGAGACAATTCTTCAAAGAGGGGGAAAAGATGGTTGTTGCAACACACAATAATAAGTAGGGTCATTTCTTCTTACCTCCCCATATGCCCTTTTTTTTTCTTCCTGATGAAATATTTCACCTTGGAACGAAGACATATGGCCTTCCGTGGTTATCACTTTCCTATTTTAATCACTTGAGGAATGGCCATAAAATTGATATGCCCTTTTTTGTTTACTTCTTTGAGTTTGAGAATTGCTAATGGGGATTCTCCTTTGTTCCATCAGGGTTTATTATATGGAATTTATTTACATTTATTTAATTATTCATTGTATATAAGTTATTTTCTTACTTAACCAGAATAGGAACAAAGTCACTCTCTCTAACCCGCTAAAAGTAGTATTAAAATTGAGCTTTTGGAATCTAAGCACCTCTTTGAAAAGGTTATCCCTAATGTTAAAAATAAGAAGCCTCCTATGAAAAAATACAGACCAAAAATTCTTGAACAAACAAAAAATCCCTAAGAATGAGATACATTTATAGCAATATCTGCTTCAGACCTCTCCCTAGAAGTGCAAAACCACCCATTCTGAGCCTTCACTTTCTGCTACCAAAATGAGAAAGGAAAATCCCAAGAAAAACACCTCCCTCATAGATATTGATAAGGAGTAAGAATGTAGGAGAAGTATGAGGTTGAAGAACCTAAAAATAAAGGGAGCTCAAGGGAAAGATAGGCAGGTACAATTCATAATAAATATAAGAAAGGGGAAAAATTGAAGAGGAAATGGTTTTGGAAACTGAGGATGAATATGAACGTCATGACTCAAAAGAAAATACTACCAAGAATACGGGGCATGAAGACTATGTGGCTGATGCCAAGGAACTTGAGGAAATTCCAGAGGAAAAGGAAATTACTATTTATTTGAATGACTAGGAAGATATTATCAATATGGTTTACGAGTCTCCTCCTCATTCTGAAAATCACCCAGATGTCAATGTCCACACTTCCTCTATTGAGGTAAGGACCCCTTCTTATTTTTCAGGCTCTTATTAGTGAACTGAAAAGAATGGTTAGTATTCCAGAGGATGCTATCATGATTTGTGATAACTTAAAAAATTAATGTAAAAATATAATTCATTCCATCTATAAGGTTATGGACAGGTTTATGAATGGATCTCTATTTGGTGTGTTCCCGGGAAGAAGAAAGCTAAAGATATTTGTGAGGAAACAACGTGAGGATCTGATCAAAGATGACAAGAAAAATGGGGAGGATACCAAATATTGGCATTGTCCTCTCAAGACCCTATCTAAGAACTAGGACAAGATTTCCATTTTTTATAATTAGTTTTTTTCAGCTACTAGTTTTTTGTTCCGTCTTCTAGATTTTTTCTCTAAAATCTCTCAAATAGCATGTACATTGTTATGTTTTAAAGATATAAGCTTTTTAACACTCCCTAAATGAAAATAAGAGGATGATTTGACTACAAACAAGAATGAGCATAAATCAAAGTTGTAGAAAAGGTCTCAAGTAGTCAAGACTAGAAGGAAAAAGTGCCTATTTCTGAGAATAGGTTTGTCATTGACATGTCTGTTCATGGTTTTCCTTATAAGTTTGATCCAACCAGAGATATAGAAAGGAGACCTCATTTACCAATGGATATCAATGCTAATTCATCTTTCCTAAACCTTGCTAAGGAAATCCCTAATGATGTGATGGATATATCTCACAATGATAATGTAGATAATTTTAGAATACACAAGTGAATTTTCTACGAGACCAACTTCAATAATATTAATTTTAAGGAGGTGAGTAGTAAATAGGAAAAGAGAAATAAAGGGCAGTGGAGTGTGGACAAAATAAATTCTAATTTTGATTCAATGCATAAAACTATAAATAGTGTGGATACATTAAAATTAGATTCTGAAGGGATAATTCCACATTTGGAAGTTAAGTTAAAAAAAAATTTATAACCTAAGCTCCCTATTTTACTTTATCCATAGATTGGTTAAGAGCTTTGTTGAGAGTTCCAAAAATATTTTCATTAAACTAGAAAGTAATTGTCAAGAAGGGGTTAAGATTGATTTTGATGACTTTGATAAGATGGGGAGCCAGAAGGAGGATAAAGGTTCGTATAAGAGGCCTAGATAAAACTTTAAAGGGAAGGCCAATAATTCCTCTTAAAATATCAAGGACTTGAAGAATATTTACCTCTTGATATGACTCAACTAGAGGCTAAGGTAGAAAATTCATTGAAGAACTTAAACTAAGGTTTATTTTGTCTATTGTTTTGTATTATTTTCTTGCTATCTTTTATCTACTACAAAGATGTTGTTTTTCTCATTTTTTTATTGTTATGGTACTATATTGTAAACACGGTTTTAGGTCCATTCAAATCATGCTTGAACCTTTATAAAAAACAATAGAGAGATACTAATTGTATATTTCAGACTCATAACGAACATTTCCATTAACCAATTTATCTCTTAACTTGTCCTTGTAGTATAAAATTACATATTTATTAATTAATAAAGACTATTTTATAAATTAATTATATATTATAAATTGATGTTTTATGACTATATGTATCTTAGGTCATATTTTTTGTTCATTTTTTTAACCTATAATCCCTACCCATACTACATCTTAAAATATTAAATAGTCTTTGCTATGAGTGATAAGAAGAACAATACAAAACTAATTTTCAGAATATCCTATAATTAATAAAAATGACTTGTATTATTGAAAATATATAAAATATTATATTCCTGAATAACTTGATTTTTGTAATGGTTAGTTTTTATTTTTTATCCAACATAAATTCTAATACAAAACATAACAAGTTAAAACAAGAGAATTCTTTTCTAATCATAATACTTTTCCAAAGAAAAAAATTATGAATATAAATCATTTCCATAAATAAAAGTATTTTTCCTAATTAACTAAAATTTTAAATAAGATTAAAATTATTCTCTAAAATTATTTATAAATTTAATTTTTTTTGAATTGGATGTAAATGAAAAATCATAAAAGAAACTAATTATTGAACATACTCCCACAATACATGATAATATAGATACTCTACCTAATGGCAATATAATGACAATACCTAAATCACCCATATAAAAACATATGAAACAATCGAATGAATAAGAGTTCTTAAACATTTATAAAGGAAAAAGAGATGTGGGCCCAAATCTCTTATCCCTTTTTGAAGATTCTACATATAAATAATAATACCTAACAACTCAAGAATAAAATAAATAGGTAACCAAGGTTCAAGAAATTTGGAAAAATTAACAAAAAAAAAACCTAGGATGGCTCACTCTGCAAAATTTTAGAAAAATTTGCAAGCTTTTAGAATGTCTCACCTAGAGAGAAATGTGTTACTTATCCAATCCCATCTCACGATCTAGATCTACAACATCCTATCCAACCGCAGAAAATGGTTTCTTGAGGTTCAGGGCCTCTATGTGCTTCACTTCCTTAGTCTTCAAAGGGTATTCTCCCTCTATGAAAAAGATCTGTTACTTTTTCCAACATGGGAGTCTAGAGCCAAGGAGGCCTTTTTTCCTCCACTTGGAAGATTCCATTCAACTATTCAAGATTGTGTCTAACTTCGTTCTCAGTGGAAAAAAATGACAGACAATTCTCTTTTTTTTAGAAAACTAAATATTCCAAAAACAATAAGGGAAGGTTCCATGGATCAAAATATGTAGAGAAATTGATTTTTGGGCCAATATTGGACTCTCTGATGCATTTCTCAATTTGTAATGTTGAACTGATAGATGATAACCCTAATCAATGGGTGAAGGTTAAAACAAAGAAGAGATTGGGTTATGGCAATTTTGCGCATCTAAAAAGGAAAATGAATTTTGATATACCCCTTCATAATACCTTTAATGCACTTCATCGAGATTTTCTTGGTGCACCTTCCTTTTTTGATCCTCCAATTTTACCCCACGAAAATCTGGGATTATCACAAAAGACTCACATTGCCAACATTCAAAGTTGACATTCTCTGACCTCCCGATCATCCATTGAAAGATGTGAAATAAGTTCATCACCCTCAAAAAGAGGAAAAATTATAAGTTTGATACAACAAAGGATGCTACAAATTTTATTCAGATGAAATCGGTAAATATTGAGAATATTAAAATACTATGCAAAAAATTCATGATTTTTGCCCTGTGGAATGGTATGGCACACTGATTAGTGAAATTGCTGACTAGTTTGAAAAGAAATACAAAGGATAGGTAAGTATTTCCCTTATCTCATATGGTTTTTTCATTGTAAAATATAAGAGTATAAAATTAAAGGATAAATTTCTAAATTTAGAAAACCCTACTTTCAAAAATTACAATTTTACCTTTATTGATTGGATCCCAAAATTTGATCTAAAAAAATTAAAGAATTTTAAAGTTTATAGGGCTATTCTTTTGCTAAACATTCCTGTTGAATTTGTATGCTCAGAATCCTTTATAAACATAGGCAATAAGATAGGGAAATATGTAGGTATGGTAGAAACTAATCTTCCCCAATCTAACAACACGATTATTGTAAATATGGACATTAACACTTGCACTATTAATCTGATAACTATTGAGTGCCTAGAGGATATTTATGTTATTAAATCGGTATTACTACAATTATATCTTATCACAAAAATGGAAGAAAAGAATAATTTGGAAATGATTAATGCCTCTCCTCGCACTGAGAGTAATGTCTTCCCAATTACTAATAGAGTTGTCTCCACTGCAAAAGATATTGAAGAAGGGTAAATAGTGGAAGGTAATTTAAAACCAAGGTCTTAGATGGAGGAATCTCGGTCAAATTTAATGAGAATGAAGGAGGTTTTCATATTGTATCTAAGACAGTTCCTAAATTGATGAAAATATGCAAAGCAAATATCACTAGTATTGGTAATAATATCTCAAATTCAGCTCAGAACCAAGATAAGGTTATTCCTACTAATATAATACGTGTTGAATATTCAAAGATTGAGGAAGAAGTAATATTATTTTCTAATCATATATGTAAAATAGTGGTTAATGATCTTGTGGATCAATTTATGGATGAAATTTGTGACAAGGAGGAACTCTTGAGACAAAGAGAACTATTGATCAAAGGTTGTCTCGAGGCTGAGGATGATCTGGATCTAACAGATATTGGTAATCTCTTATTAGATCTTGAGGAGAGAAAACTTAAGAAACAAGAAACACTTGGGATCGTAGCTACTCTTCTTAGTTTGAAAACCCTGGATTGTGCCAAATCTAATAAGAAAAGGGGGTTGGAAGTCAAACCAGTAATTGAGATTATTGGACGGATGTGCAGTGGGCCAAGCTAAACAAACAACCATTTTTAATGTAGGGAAGGGGAAGTTCCTTCCTAAGTTGCCATGAATGTACAAACTTGGAATCTTAGGGGCTTAAATTCCCCTAACAAGAAGAGAATTTTGAAATGCTACATATCTCAAACCAAAACTGACATAATTATGCTACAATAAACCAAATTGAAGAACAAAGAAATAAAATTTATTTTTAAAAAAGTTTAGGTTTAGAGAATTTTGGGGAGCTCTAGGAAGAGGAGCGTCTAGAGGTTTGGGAATCATTTGGGATCCTAGAATGGTGTCCCTCATTGATTTAGAATATCACATAAATTGGAGCTGCAAAATTGTTAAGAGTCTCCAGACATCACTATGTTTTAGGATCTTCAATGTTTATGGCCGTACCCCCAATCAAGAGAAGGAGTTTGGAAGAAAATTGAAAATAAATTAGAAGATTGTTTAGGTGAGATATCAATGATTGGATAGGATTTTAACATAATCACTAAAGCATCAGAGAAATTGGGTGACCTTCAACAACTCCCCCAAGCTGTTGAAACCTTTAATAACTGAATTAATAAGAATGGCCTCTTCGAGGTTTGTACTCCAAAAGATGCTTTTACTTTGAATAATAGGACAAAGAAAATCAAATTTTTTACCTAGAAAATAAATAGATTTTTAATTAATGGTAACTTGGACTTACCATTCACTATATTTTCTGATGTTAAACCCATCTCTAGTTCGGATCACTAACCAGTTATACTAAACATAATCAAAGAGGGCAAATCGGATAACTACCCTTTCAAATTTGAACAAATGTGACTTAAGAAAAATTTTCTTGAGATGATAGAAAAATGGTGGAAGGAAATTAAGGTATTGGTATCAAATATTTATTAGGTGGTAAGAAAACTAAAAATTATTAAAAAAATATTAGAAGTATGGAACGCTGATCATTTTGGTAACCTTTTCACTAACAAAAACTCTCTGGAAGAAAAAATGGATAAATTAAATAAGGAGGTAATGGCGAATGGTATGGATGCTTCCCTTTATGAGGAGGAAAAATTCTTCATGAAGGAATATGAAGAGGTATTAGCAAGTGAAGAAATATTTTGGAGACAAAAATCTTGGGAGACATGGTTGGAAGCTGGTGACAAAAATACCAAATTTTTTCACAATAGTACTAAACAAAAGAGAATTATTAACATGATCAAATCAATTAAAATTATGAATGGAGATGTAATTAATTAACCCAAGGTTATATCCAAGGAATCAATAAGGTATTTTGAGAACATTTTCAGTAGACAAAGCGAAATAAATATGGATGCCTAGGATACCATTATTAGAAACATATGCAAAATTATCACCCCTGAACATAATAAATTTCTACTAGGAAAAATTACCAAGGAAGAATTAAAGCTAATCTTATTTAAAATGAACCAGGACAAGTTTCCAGGACTAGACAGTTGCCTAACTTGTTTTTTTTCAGCATTGTTGAGACTTTATTGGAGATGAGGTGACTGAAGCACTGGAAGGGGTAAGAAATTCAAGAAATATTTTAAAGGATTTTAATAATACCTTTATTTCCCTCATCCCAAAATAGGAGAAAGTTGAGTCCTTTGATGATTTTATACCTATTGCACTATGCAATACTTTATATAAACTATTCACTAAAACAATAGCTAGCAGACTGCAAAAATTCCTCCCAAACTTGATTAGTGAGGAGCAACCGGGTTTTGTCCAAGGAAGATCAATATATGATGGGGTTATCATAACACAAGAGGTTATTCACTATGTCCAAAATAATCATGACCCTAGTATGTTGATAAAGTTAGATATTAAAAATTCCCATGATAGAGTTGACTGGAATTGTTTGGAAAAATGTTTGACTTCCTTTGGGTTTGTGAAACAATGGGTGAATATGATATCAGAATGCATCTCTACCCCAAAATTTTCTATCCTAGTCAATGGCTTCCCAAAAGGATTCTTTGGGATCAATAGAGGACAAAGGAAAGGTGATCTGATTTCACCCTTTTAATTTATAATTATGGTAGAAGCTCTACAAAGAGCCATCAATATGGCCATGCTAGAGGATAGGATCAAGGGAATTAAGATTAATAGTGGGATAGAACCAACAACACATCAAAATTTTATGATGACACTATTCTTTATGGACATAGCTCTAAGGAGGAAGTAAAATCATACAACGATATTCTAGGACTTTATGCTCTTGCTTCTGGACAAGAAATAAATCTCGAGAAGACATAAAACAATTTCTATAACACCGCTCCCACAATAGAACTAGAGATATGTAAAATCCTTAACTTCAAATCAGGGAATCTCCCCAGCAAATATTTAGGACTTCCCCTGGAAAAAGGAATTAGAATGACAAAATTATGGAAAAATATCATGGATAAAATTAATAATATGATGGAAACTTGGAATGGAAAATGGCTTTCTTTGGCAAGCAGAGCAACTAAGGTTCAGTATGTTTTGTCTGCTCAACCCATTTTTCAAATGGATAGCATTGATCTTCCAAGAAAACATATGGAAGAAATTAACAAAATTCTTAGAAATTTCTTCTTGAAAGGTACAGGGGACAAGAAAAAATTCTCTCTTCTTGCTTGGGAAAACGTGTGTCGACTAAAAGAGGAAGGGGAGTTATAATAAAAGATATAAAACTACAGAGCAAAGCCGTAGGTACAAAAATTGTATGGATAATGTACAACAATCCTCATGTTAAGTGGATTAAGATACTAACAGCAAAATATCTCTCCAATAAGGATCCCATCAATATTTTTAGAGAATTGTCTCCCACTAAAGGCTCTAGAATATGGAACTTTATTTTGGACTATAGATATATCACGCAAGATAAAATTACTTAGAATCTCAGGAAAGAAGAGGAGGCCCTATTTTGGCAAGATTCCTTGGGTGGTTATAGTGCTTTGGATTGTAATGAAAACCTTTCGACTGCCTGCAGGTTTCTGTCAGTTAAATTAGGTAAGAAATTCAAGGACTATGTTACCTTCCCAAATGAGGGAATGAGATGGTGATGGAAGAACTAGGAAGATCTCGGTCTTCCTCCAACATATATTGTGGCTTTAAATAGATATTTGGAAGGTAGGAATATAAATTTAAACCTTAAAAAGGATATACTGGTTTGGGATGGAAGTAAGAGAGGAGATTAATCAGTCAAGGAAGGCTATAAATTGTTAAGATCATGACTTATAAATAACTCTGACTCCCCTCTAAAAACTTTATGTTGGCATAAAGATTGTCTTCTTAAAGGAGGTTTCTTCTCCTAGCTGGTATGGTATAAAAAGATTTTGATAGCGAAAAAATTCATGAAGATGGGATATGATGGACCTAGTTGATGCTCTTATGCGAAAATGATGAGGATTCTATTGATCATCTACTTCTTAGATGTCCATACTCAACTCAATTCTGGACATGGGTGTACTCCCAACTTGGGTGGGTATCAGTGCTTCCAAATAATATAACTGATTTACTAAACTCTTGGCCCTTCCTCAGACAAGGCAACATTTATGGCTCACTATGGATTACTTCCCCTTCAATAATTTTATGGGAAATATGGAAATAATGAAATAGGAGGATCTTTCAAGACAATAAATTGGATATAGGCCAACTTATTAATAAAATTGAAGCCTCTATTGTAGAATTAGCAAATAATCCTGACATGAATAAGGTTAAAAAGGAAATGACTATGTCACACTGGGATTAGAACATGAGAGGGAAGTGGCATGGTCTTGTTATCCCTCCTTTTATAGGTAACAGAGGAACAACAACAAAAAATAAGAGAGAAGAATGTAAATGGACACTACCTCTTGAAGGATGGCTTAAATTAAACTTTGATGGTGCATCTAGAGGTAACCCAGGCTTGGCTGGAATAGGGTGTTCCATTCACAACTAGGAAGGTAAGGAGGTGGAAAAATTACGTAAATAAATATGAAAGGAGACTAATAATGGGGCATATTTACATGCTCTGGTAGAAGGACTATTACTATGTAGACATTTAGGATGCAAGAAATTAAAAATTGAAGGCGACTCAACTATTATCATCAATGCATTTAGAATAGGTTTTCTCCTTAACTAGAGATTAGATGCTCTGTTGGCTAGAACCAGTAATCTTTGTAAGGATTTTGAAAAATTAACAATTAACCACATTTATAGAGAAGGGAATACAAGAGCGGATGAACTGGCTAATCAAGGAATAGAATATTTTCTAAGTAGATAGTCATGTTCCACAAAAAATTACAATGAATCATTTCATTAAGGAAATAACAATATGTGTAAACTACCTTAATCAGACTCATTTCCCCTTCATTAAGAATGTAGAGCAACCTTTCATCTAATTAGAACCATAGTATAAAAAAGGAGGGACGTGCCCTTTGTCTTCTTTAGATAATTTAAAACATTATAGTATACAAGAATTAAGAGATAAGGAAGGTAAACCAAAACAAATAAATCTAGTACTTATTCTGTTAATGTTGTGAAGTATCTTTGTGAGGCCCGCCTTCTTCATCATTCCGTGCTGTTTTGAGATATCGATCCATGGCGGAGAGTACTCGATTCATGTTTTCATCCTTTGGGATGATCACTTTATCATTTAGATCACTGTCCATATGAGATGGTCATCCTTTATCTACTTGATTTGTTGAGAGATATCTTATACATCATGAGTGGTGTTTGCAAGTTTCACATCAAGTGTCATTATCTTGGCGATACTCCCACTCTGATAATTCGTAGGTCTAATAATGTTGTCTATACCGAGCTGATGTATGTTCTTCATACTCTCAACATTAATTAGTTCATCACCAGTGTCATGATGAGAATCACATCCCATCTCAATATAATACTTCTCCATATTTGTAATGCTTGCTTGAATCATCCATATGTTCTAACTATTTGTGAACTTCCATTATAGTGTCCATCTTGAAAGAAAGGGAATATTTCCACCTCTAAAGAGGAGAATATTTTTCTCTATCAGTCTTTTGGAAATTGCATTCTCTATCTTCATCTTCATCAACTCCTCTAACGATAATTGTAGACCCTCTACTATTCTCTTCTCTTCCATGATAAGTTGAATATCATTCCTCACTTCATCCTTTAGATGAACATAGACCTTATAATATGCTCGAGGGCTTTCAATTAGAGGGATCCCCTAGCATTTATATCATGTATCCAATCCCTACATATTTTTCCTAGGTGGCCATCCTCATGTAACTGTGCTATTACCTCCTTAGTTGTATATGACAAAGGATCAAATGTCTCATTGGATGGTTACCCAGGCTGTGAAGAAAAAGGGGTCAATGTTGTTCTTGTATATTTTGTTAGATGAGCTACAGTAGATTTGACATTTGCCTTGTCCCCCTTTAGGTTTTCCAATCTCTCCCTTACCTCTTGATGTGTAAACTCCCACATTCATGATGAGAGGGACCTATATCAATCTTTCTCACCTCATTATCAGATAAGGAGATTTGTGAGGCTTGTTCCTGCTTTTTTGGTTGGGCAATCTCCAATTAGACATGCCTTGCACTAGGATCCTTCCCCAGTGAAGACTAAATTTGGGCTCTCTTTTTTTCCTTTGTCACTATAGGACCCCTCATGATATGAGTAATTTTTCACTAGGAGTCATTTTGTCCTATTCCCATTTTCTCTTATTTTTTTTTATTTTTTTCTGTTTGTCTGCTCTACCCAAGATGGGGTGGATAGAACCCCTGATGCACTGGCCAGACTCTCTATATCAAATAATCTCCTCACTATGGGTGGAGTATGCACATTTGAGGTTGGGGAATAGAATCGAGGTACCTTGTGAGGATGGGGCTTAGTTTCTCCTTCTATGTAGCCCTTTGCATTCTTGTTAACTGTGCCCCTGTAATTTTCTATTGGGGTTTCTCATATGTTTCTCCTGGAGAAACCATTTCATGCTCCCCTACTTCTCTAGGGTGGGAGCCTTCCCGTGTGTCAAGATTGATTACTGGAAATGACCCACTTCTGCATGTTTATTCCAATTTTTGGACTTTCTCTAGTGGATGATCATCCACACTGGCTGTTTGTTTCTCATTGGGATGTGGTGGACCAGTCTTGGATGCTCTGTTGGTGGTTATGGGTGGGTTTTGATTTGGGGTGGGCATGGCTTTGGTGGTGCTTGTTCCTCACCTGCCTACCTTTTTCCATTTCACCCACTCCATCATTCATTTTAGAATGGGTGCCATCCTTTGGTCAAGATCATCCAGTTTTAGCCTGTCAAAATTGATGGGATCTAGAGGTGTTCCCTTTATCCTTCCCACATATTGGGGCAATTTAGTATATATTTCCCATCTTCTTTAACCCTCTCCACATCTATATTTACTCCATAGAGTCTTATCTTCTTGACTATGAGCCATGACCATGACCGCTCCCTCATGTCAAAATAATCCATGCTATTCACCCACTAGTCATCTAGGGTGGAGATATGGTGGAAGGATTATCCTAGCTAAAAATTAGCCTTGACAAAATTTACAAGATGAAAGTGTGTTCAGAGCACGTTATAGTGTTTAAATTAATACTTGGATTTGGCACACTTAACTAGGTTATGTGCGTTCAAACTAGAGGAACGAGTATAAGGACCAACTATTATGGGAAATCATATCCCCGCCTTATGTTTCCAACCATACCTGGTATTAACCTCCAAGATCTTCCTACAAAGCTCTATCAGGATGACTCTATCATCTAGGTATCTAGGTAACTTAAACAAATAATTGTCAAATGTCCAAATCCTAAAATATGTAAATGTCAGAAATTGAGTAAAGTGGCTACCATAGGTAGTTATCGAGGATATAGCCTATAGGGACATTCTCTACTTAGGGAAACCCTGTAGCTCCCTACATAATTTCATGATGAACGCATCATTTACCCATCGGAAACTCCTGTTACTATTATGTATCTATAGACATGCATAGTAATCATAAACCTATATATCCTCCTTACAGTATTCTAAAGTCAGAAGGTTGGGCCATCTACCTATACAAGCTAAGGTATATATGACATAGGAAGACATATAAAAGGTAGATGTATGTTTAGAAAGTTTAAGCATTGAGGTTAATCTATCACTTAGGAGCTAAGCCCAATCACTATATCTTCTTTCAGCATTGATGGTCTGAATGATTAAAAACCACCACTACTCAAAATTTAGGAAACTATCATTTCTGAGCAAACGATGTAGCAACACTAAGATGTGCACAATCTCCTTTTTTAGATTGGTGCCATATAATGTCTTTGGGAGTTTAGAGCTAGGGCCCCTCCTTTTTCTAAACCAATTGGCTGATATATCGCCTCTCCACCTAGATTTCTTCTCGTTAAAATATGACGCAGACTTTGGAAAATCTCAGTCAGTATATTCTTCTCGGGTTGGAAGGCCAAAAAAATTGTGTATTGATTATATATCTAAGGTAACAGTTCTACCTCTTCATTTGAATTCCTCGTCTGTCAACTTTCAGGGTTAAATCATGCAGTGCACTCCATTATGAGTTCAGGAGCTTGGATGGTGATTGGAAACCTTGTTGCTTGGATTAACCCACTCTCAACCAACTTCTGAGTAATGGGATGTATGGGTGGGATATGCACTCATAGGTACAAATCTTCTAAATCATAAAAAATCAACTTGGTATCACCGATATCTTTCCAATCACTACTTACATTGTTCAAATGATCATAGCCATGATAGTTCAGGGCCATTTTATATAGATGAAGCTTTTCTGTTTCACAATTTCACTCAACAGGTGAACAACTCTAAGACTCAGTTATGACACCTTTACCTACGCCTTTATTATATATGCTCTATATTTATTATCATTATCATAAATACCAAACTCCTCATATAATGTAGCAGCTAAACACTATAACATGTTTTATTATAGCGATTTGATTCTTAGAAAAAAGATCTCTATTTTTCCGCTAAGTTCCTTGATCCCTTTTCCATCGGGAGGGATTCGGTTCCCTCTCCCTTTACCTATCAGACTTTCATATTTTTAGTACTCTCAATAGTTTTCTAGAATATCAACAATAATGTAATATAGAAACTTGCACGTTAATGCATTCATTATCCTTCCTTCTGAAAAGTTTGAAGCATCACCTTTTTGGAAATCTTAGCCCTGGTAGTCTTTTCTGAGTAAGGGGGGTCATGAAACTTCCTAATTTTTAACCCCTAATCTTTAAATTCCACAACTAATGTCATGATTTTGGTATTCGCCCACTACCCCTTCCTCCCTCACTAAACTATAGAGTCCCTACATTATACCTTTTATAGGATCTTTAATGTGGAAAAAAGCTCCATATTTATGGGAAATATTTGACAAATGTATTTTCCCGATACCCCATTCTGGGTCAAGCATCCTGGAAGCTTCTTTTTTGATTCTGCGGAATACGGTCTAAAGCTCCATCCTTTTCTTTTAATATATATTATCAAAAATATTATAGCATTATTTACACCTATCCTATTGATCCCCCTTTCTTAAAAAAACTTCAGAATTGTGGAAAATTCTCTCTTATCATTCCTTTTCCTCAGGCATTTTTGAATCCTTTCCCAAAAACAAAGTATCATTCAGACTGTTATCCTTGGATCATGATCGGTTTCAACCTTAAGCTATTTTCTGAACTATTATTATTTCATTGATTTGAAGGTTCCACATCTAGAAGCGTAGGAAATTTTCCCTCTCTCCTGAATAAAGTATTTATTAATAAATCTTTCCCAATTAAAGAAAAAAATGATCAAGCTAGAATAGCCTTAATAAAAATAAGCAAGCATCTGACTATATGACTTCCTGACATAAATATTCGTCGCAATGGTTTTACATGCAAAGCATTCCCCATTTAATACCATTTACTATCGAAATCTAAGGAATTATCACCCAAAAGATCGTGTTAGATATCCTAAATCTGACATAGCCCAAAATCTTTTAATTTTAATAGAAAATTTATTGTGCTCTATAATTGAAGTTAAGTAAAATTTGCCTCATAGCTAAGTGTAAGGAGTATAATTATTAAACTCATTAATGATGATCTTACCCCTTCATTAAGCTTCCAACATGTAGGCTTTTTACCACTTTTTCACATTCAATATGCATACATCAATAATATTAGACCCCTCCGTACAGACTTTAATTAAGAAAAAGATTTTTAGCATGGACAAAAAATCTCAAAAGGATATTTCACATGTACAACCTTTGAATAGGTAAGGAGTTATATTAAATTAAAATATTATTACTTTAACAACAAAGAAATTTACCCCGAAGTCTATATATATCCTATACACTATGGTACCCTATTTAGCTAGTATGTGAAATAGCATTTGAAAGACATAAGGCTACACTTCTCTTCTACATAGATGAACAAAGTAGAAAAAGAATATGGATACCCCTATCAGACTCAGGGGAGATAAATGAAAGACTGAAGTCAAGAATGAAATAATAGAACAGAGGATTCGAGGCATCCTCCAACATAATAACTTATTAGTGGTAGAGGCTACTATCAAAGTTTTAGGAAAAGATTACTTAAAATATTCTGACAGGACTAGAGTGAACTCAGACATAACATCAATGTTCCTTGCCTTGGCAATGTTTATGGAAAGGGACAAAAAGATAGAAAAATCAATTTGTGAAAATATATTCAAAGTGAACATTATAGGTGGAATCGACATTGTCCTCCATAATATAGATGATGCTCTAAAGATTCCCAAAGCACGAAATTATGAGAGAGTGCTCTTAGGAGACAATTATGTCCCTTGATACCCTATTTTATTGCTTGAGAGCAGGGAGGCTTTCAACTCATCCCTAGTTAGCAGGAGAAGAAACCTAAATTTTTGATGGCCTTATTAGATATCAAGCGCCCAGAGAACCCTGACTAGTTTAACACATGTTTAAATGAAGAAAGTAGTGTAGGTTCTGAACCTACTAAGGAGGGGAAAATCGGGGCTCGTGCAATAATTATCTATGATGATGATAATGGTGACGTCTTTGAACTACATGATATCTTACTCTCCTGTGGTGCGGACCCTTCTTCCTCGAAGGGTAAGATCTTGGGCAAGGGTAGAAGATTTCTGCCAAGTTAGGAAGATCGCTTTAGATTTCATCACTAGAATATTAAGAATTAGTTTTAAATAACTTATTACCAAGAAAGCCATTTTGTTTTGATAACCAGGATTATAAGTGGAACCATAACCATAACTGACATATATGGACTATCATTTTGATCTATTTTGTCAGGGTTACCCTTAGTAGCAGTATGTGTGTTAATATAGACTTAGACACGTAAGGAATATATGGATGAACTATATTACTTTATAGACTGCATTCTATTTAATGATGAATAAAGTAATTTAGCAATCCTATGCTGAGATGAATGATTATGTTTTTCTGGCTCAAAGTAAATAGGAATAGCAATGATAAAATTTCATTATGATCGGCATAAGTAAATTATATAGAAATGTATGTAACTGCATTTGATGGTATATAATGGATTTTTATTCAAGATATAACATATTACTAATAAACGAGGTAGATATAGTTGTTTGCTGGAAGTGATGTATGTGCAAGTACAGGAAAAAAGTTAATCAGAATAGAATGGATAAGGAACAATGTGAAAGACCTCCCAAAACACAGCAGTATGGCGAAAGAGGGTTCATAAATTCCAAAGAACTTCTATGTATAGTTAAGGATAGCTTAAAAGTTTAGGTCTTGACCATTAATTTTTTTTTTTACAAATTGGACTTTTTTTATTTCTTGTTTTCAGTATTTTATGTATATTTCTATGGAAACTTCATTCTATTTATGTGATATACTATTCAATAAAAAAATTCATGGCACTGATTTAACTATTTAACAATAAAATTTTTGTAAATCTATAAAAAAAAATCCCAAAGAAAAGCTTTGCAAAATCAAAATAGTCAAAATAACTGGCTCATTAAGAATTTTTAATTCTTCAAATTATAATTTAAATGAATTATTACAAGAACAATATGTAAATCTTTCATATCCCAAACACCTATGAACATTTAAATTTTTTTTTTTTTCATAAAATTTAAATAAACTATATAAAACATACAGTTGATTTAAATTTTATTAAATAATAAAATTTATTTTTACAAATCTAATATAATGCGTGTATGATGTATCTAATGTTTAGTGGCCACAGCACTTTTATTAGAAAGAATATTTAGTGGATTCTCTTATAACCCCATAAAGACAGTGTGTGCAAGGGCCTTCCATTCCACCCTATACACATAGCATGTCCATTCTGCTTAATAGTAAAACTTCCTGAATTAACATACTGCTTGAGCAATAATCTCGCTTGATACCAAGCCTGGTCGCTGAATTGTTTTTCTTTAAATCCCGCCTGAAAGAAGAAACACCTCCACATATCCATTTTAACGTTTCTTACCCTCCTGTCCTCCCCCTCGCAGGCTATCATATTTTTTAATTGACTCCCACAACAGACTGCTTCAAATTTGACCCTTTTCAAGTCACTTCTGTCTGGTAGCGCAGCCTCTAAACAATCAAAGTGAGCGCTGTAATAGAAAAGCGCCTCAATGAACCGATCAGTAAAAACGGGGGAATTATGCTGCCCTTCTACTTCCGATATCACAAAAATGTGGGGATTTAATTTCTTGATAACATCAACAATATTTCCTAGAAGAGTAGGGTTATATAACAAAGTTCTTAAAACAGTTGGAGCATTAACGGCCACAAACTCACCTGCTTTAACATTAAATAAAGCCTCGTTAATCTCCTCCAACTTTGAGATCTTGATTGAGCAGTAGGAAAAGGGAATTGCCAGAGATTTAGCAAACTCTTTAAGTCTTCTTCCACTCTCTTCAAGCTCATCGGAATTCACACTAACAGCTGTGATCTTCAGATACTTAATAAAGGAAGAAGAAAATCTTAGAGAGAGAGACTGAATCAACGCTGTCCACTGGCACCCAGTTCGAATTCCGAGATCAATCACATGGATTCTTTTCTCGTGCCTCACGGCGTCCAGGATAGCTTGGACGGACGTGAAATGTAGCAATTTGACAAAGGGAAGTACAGCAGTACAGAGAGCAAGTAAAGAATAAAAATCACCTTTTGCGTAATCAATATTATAACGGTCAGTGAAATCAGCGGTGATTTGTTTCCTCTTATAGGCCTCACTGCACGTGTGGCGTTTGATTCTCTCTTGGAGGGCGTCGGAAAAGTAATAACAGAGCCTCTCCATAGGGTTCCCCAGCTGGGAAGAGAATTTCCTGCATTGGTTTAGCAGCTTGGAGGCTTCTTCATATCGCTGGTTGCTGACCATATCTGCCGAGGACAAAAGAAGATGAACCAATTCAATCCCCTTCTGCTCTTCCCTGGGCAGGGCTGGAACGGCGAAAGTGGAGTTCAGATTGAAGCCCTTCTCAGCACATGCATGCACGTACTGAGTGCCCGCCACTTTAATGATTTCCTCAGATGACAAGCCATTCGCATGTCTATCTCCTATGGGCACAGAGAATTGATGACTGGTGATGATATTGGGTGTTGATGGAAATTCCTCAAACTGGGGAAACCAATTTTTATTGTCCATTTCTTGAAACAGCTGATAAGCCTGACAGCCTAGCAGAGCAGGGACACTTTCCTCTGTAGTCCGATACAGATAAACCTTGAGGTTTGTTTGGTACTACATTCGCCTTTCATGATTTCTGAGTAAACACGGAGAGGCACAAAGAAATGAGTTTTTTCTAACTCTCTTGGCCCAGGATATTTTGAGTTTTTCTTTTCTTTCAAATAGTTACGTACAAATACCATATCTCAGCTTTGAAACTACCGGAAAAGCTCTTGTTTGATGTAACATTGCCGATGACAACGTTGTAGATCTCGTCAAATCAACGTATCGTGTAGTGTGATATATGTAATATTTGTCCTAGTCTACCTTGGTTATACCCCCCAAAAAATCTAATAAAACACATTGAACAATAAACTAACTAAACTCAAAAGTGGAGTTACCTATATTTCTGTATAAGGAGGATATATGTATTTAATTTTCAAAATGAAGATAAAGAAGTAATGTTGAAGTTATTTTTTTGTATTGATAATAGTATAATCAGAGAGAAAAATTACAACAAATAGTACCAAAGACTGTCAACTGAGAGGCATAGCCTCAAATTTTGAACAGCAACAAGAGTATCAAAATATGTCATAGTATGTGTCAGTCCAAGCAGTCCAACCCATGGGGCCTTCCATCCAAACCATGTTTTTTTTAGCCTAAATCTGAGCCAGCATGAAGATCTGGTCATCCGTTGCATTTTTATTCTTCTTCAACTCCCCATGCAGCCTCTTAACCATCTCATCAAAAAGAGTGAGGTTATCCATGTGCCTCCTCCATTCGTGTTCGTCTTTCATCTCAAAGACAAACATGGTGGAATAGCCCATCTTTAGGAACCTTTTCAGCTTCTCCCCGCTAATCAACATATTGATAGAAACTTGCGAGGAAATTTTTGAATATGTGAGTTTAAGAAAAAACTAAGTAAGATCTTTGATACTATCAAGAAATATTTCTTCATTCCTGCACTTCCATATCTGCCAGAGGATGTTAGAAGACAAGATATTCCAAAACAGGTTAGTGTCTTTATTTAGGCCATGAAGATGCCCATTAATGATTTCAAAACTGTTAATATACTTGGGGTAAGTAAAACCAAATATAGCCCAAATAGCTTTAGCAAAAGTACAGTCCAGGAGGATATGCCTAGTAGATTTAGGTATCTTACATATGCTGCAAATTTTAGTAGTATAAGAGTCTTTTTTAATAGTGAGCCTGTCAAGAAGTGTAAGCCATTTAAAACAACAAATTTTAGGATCGATACCATTACTCCAAAGTTTGTCAAAGTGTTTTTTCCAATCTTTGTCTTCTAGGTTAGTATACCAAATTTTATTGACATGTCTGATATTAGAGCCATTCTGATTGAGAATCTTATAAATGGTTTTAGCCTTAATCTTATTCACAATAGTGCCATCTGGCAACTTAATTTTCAAAAATCTATGGGAATCAACACAACAAAGATTGGGTAAATCCGGGCAAGCCTTAACAATCATGTTATAGGTCTTCTTTTGGGAAAGCAGAATATTGTAGCAAGACTTGAGTACCTCCCAACTTATAATTCTATCATGCTCAAATAGATCTATAAAATGTGAGATACCCAAATTGTGCCACAACTTAGCACAATAGCCTTGAGAAAGAACAAGCAGTTTTCCAGAGATTTGCAAATTCCACCAAATGGACCTTTCACCAAAAAGAAGGTTAGAGTCATGGAAGTTTTTATTAGAGATAATATGTTTAATATGCTTCCAGGCTTTCCAAATGGTTTAAAAAATAACAGACCCTTGAACAGAGACATGAAAGCTTCCTAAAACGAGGTAACTGAAAGGCAAATTTTTTCAAGCCTTAGCCTTTGTAGGGAAACCTCTCTCAATATTACTTCTAATAAGAACCCTCCAAGGCTCATCCCCTTCCAGGGACTGGAAGATCCATTTCGAGGCAAGTGAAATACCTTGGAGTTTAATGTCCTTAAGACCCAAGACACCCAACAATTTATCACTATGGCACCGTTGCCAATTGACAACATGCAACTTTTTGGTCCTTTTGCCATCAAACGAGAGATAGTTCCTAATAGTTTTTTGGATTTCAAGAATCTGATAGTTATTGAACATCCAGGCGGAGGAATATTAAATGTTATAAGATGAGAGAATATTTTGACACACTGCATACGGCCAGCCAAAGAGAGGTGTCTATTATGCCATTTATCCAGCTTTTGGGTATTTTTTCCTTAATCCAAGACCACATGTCCTTTGTGGAGAGTTCCAACGAGAAAGGGATACAAAAGTACCTGACTATTTGGTGAGGCCCTCCCATTGGAAGTTAAATTTATCAAACCATTCCCGTGGCTGATCCTTCCACCCAAGGCATATGCATTTGGAGTGGGAGATCCGGGCACCGAAAATGGTGCAAAAATTTTTCATTTTGTTTTGCATAACAGTAAAATTTTCTTTAGTAACTTTAAGAAAAAGAGTAGTGTCATCAGCAAATTGGGAGTTGATAAGCTCAGAATTATCAGGTAGAGTGATACCTTTAACAACTTGGGAGGTGGAATTGTCTCTAAGGATATATGTGAGAGCCTCCGAGGTGATGACAAACATGGCAGGAGCAAGGGGGCACCCTTGCCTAATAGACCAACCAAGGGAGAAAGAGTCAGATAGGGATCCATTCACCTCTGCTTGAGCAGAGACATATTTAAGGAGGAGTTTGACATATTTATTAAAACTAGCATGGAAACCAAAGGCCTCCATCATAGTGGAGATGGAATCCCATTCAATCCTATAATAAGCTTTCTCGAAGTCCAGCAGCAAGATAGCATTATTTTGATGAGAGGATCTAGACCATTCCATGGCTTCTCGCCCAGTAATAAGATTTTAAAGAATGTATCTGCCCTTGATGAAACCTATCTGGGAAGGGATGATGAAGTTAGGCAGGATATTTTGCACTCTAATAGCTAATATTTTAGCAATTATCTTGTACGACATATTAAGGAGGGTAATCAGCCTCCAATTCTTAATAAGGGCTTTGTCTCCATCTTTGGGAATAAGTTTAATAATACCACTGTTAATGGAATGACCCAGGGAGCCTTTGTGAAGATCTTCTTTATAGATATCAAACAAGTCTTTACTAATCCAATCAATATTGGCTTTCTAGAATTCCACAGGTAGCCCATCAGGACCACGTTGCTTGTCATTCTTGAGAAGGTTAATAGCCTGCTTGATCTCCTCTAAAGATACATTACCACCAAGAAGAAAATCATCTTGTTGGGAAATCTTAATGGGGATAAGACTCTTATAGTTATTCCTAATGCCCTTAGTATCCTCAGTATCTTCGAAGGTGAAAAGATCTCTGTAGAAGGAGGCAAAGGCAGTTTTAATGTCACTTTCTTGGTTAAATTCTATTTTATCAACAACAATTCTATTAATGGACTCATTTCTATGTTTAGGTTTGAGTAAGTTAAAAAAGAATTTCGATCCCCTATACCCATATCGAAGCCAATGGGCACAAGATCTAATTTTATCACCCCTAACATTGATCTATTGATGTTGTCTGAGTTCAGATCTAGCATTTGAGACATAGGAAATCAAATCACTATTATTAGGGTCAGTTTGAACATGCATCTTCGTGGTATGGAGATTGTTGGAGAGAAATTTTTCTTTGAATCTGAAGTCTTTAGTTTTCTTTTGGCCTAAGGTTTGAAGAAGGGAATGCCAGGAGTTGATATTATGGTTCCAAAGATCAATTTGGGAGAGAAAGGGAGTATTATTCTTCTTTATAAGCCTAATGAGGTTAATGGCAGCAAGGATATCTTCATCATCTAGAAGAGATGTGTTTAGAATGAATTTGAGATTTCCATCCTTAGGCTGAACAAGGGAATCATTAAATTTGACTTAGACAAAAATAAGGTGATGGTCCGAAAGAGCAGTAGGAGACACATATACAAAGCCACCACATGAATTGGGGAGAAAAGAGAAAAAGTTTTTATTAGCATAAAATTTGTCTAATCTAGCATAGATTCTATTATCACCTTGTTGAAAATTACACCAATTATGGCACGGGTAATTCTTAGAGTCTTTATTATTAGTCAAGGGATCGTAAAGTTGTTTACTTTATTTCAGCTTAAGCCAGTGAGGCTTTTCAACATCTTTCCAGAAAAAAGGGAGGCCACCCAATTTATCATCCTGAGACTCAACCATGTTGAAGTCTCCTCCGAAGAGTTGGGGGATGTTAGGGAGAGAGATAAGCCAACTCCAGAGCTTTGCTCTTTCCTTGACGTCTTTGGAGGCATAAATGGAGAAAACATCAAAGTTGTTATTGTTAATATTGAAAGTGAACCAAAACACCCTATTATAGGAGGAAATCCCATTAGTAGTTATATACTTAGACCACTTTGGGTTAACCAGCATGCCAGTCCCACCTTTCCCTTTAGGATGGCTCATGTAGATTTTTGTAGCATCATTCCAAATGAAATTTAAATTAGCCTCTAACATGAAACCAATAGTTTTGAATTCTTGCAACATCAAAATATCAATAGAGTTAAGAGAATTAAGAAAACTTTTAACAATATACTTCCTGTCTAGGGATTTGAGGCCCCTAATATTCCATGAAGTGCAATACATGATTAACTAGATTGGGGAGGGCTGCAATTAAGGCTCATCTCCTCATCAGAAGGAGTATTATTATCCAATGATGTTTCAGCATTTTTCAGATTAGAGGAGCTTTTATTCTTGGATCCATGAGTTCTGCCTCTTCGTTTGGATTTAGGTAAAGAATTATTTTCATCATATTCATCATCTTCAGATAAAGTTTCTCCCGCAACTTCCATATCCATGGCCGGGTTCGAAAAAACATTAGCATTCAAACCTGATGTTTCCACTTTATTAATAACAGTGGGTTGAGTTTTTTTTAGGCTAGTGGGGATGACTTCAACATAGCACATCAAGTTCTAAATTTTTTTTAGATTAATATTTTGAGATTGAGTGAGTTCAAAGTGTTCAATAGGGGCTGAATGGGAGTACTTGGGGATGGGGGAGTTAAGGTCAAAGGCAACAGCATGTGGTGGTGGAGGTTTAGGGTTTTTCCTTTTCCTCTTTTTAGTCACAACTTGAAAGCCATCAGTGGGAAGGTTAATGGTTTGAGCCTCAAAGACATGGTTCACAGGGGTTTGAACGAGTGGGGAAGCCGTGGGGGGTGTGGAATCAGCTAGGGAAACATTTTGAGGAATACAAGTAGGGGAAGGAGATGGCTCTTGGGAGGTAGTCTTAGGTTTAGGTAGAGGGGAAGATATGGTATAAGCATTAGTTCTCCCAGAGGTGGATTTTTTATGGATGATCGGACAATCCTTCCTTAGATGGCCTTCACGTTTGTAGAGAAAACATGCATTCAAACCTCCTAAAATTTTGATAGGGCAGGAGTAGGATTCGTCAGAGATGTTGATATCCAGGGAGTCAGGTATGTCCATTCCAGGTTTGAGGGAAACAAGGGCTCAAGCATCCATATGTGGTACAAGCCTTTCCGTATCATCAACTCTGATAACCTTCCCCATAGGTTCAATGAGTTGTGGTAGCAAATGCCATAAAAATGGAGGAAAATGAATGCCATAAAAATGGAGGAAAATGTTTAACCAGAATCCATCTTGGGGTGGATAGGGCAAGAACCTCTTCATGTATGTATTTCGGCGTCCATGTGAGGACACAAAAGGAGGTGTTCCCTATAGACCAGTACTACTTGTTAACAATGACTTCCGGGGCATCAGGGTTATTGAAAAATATAACAAATAATCCTTTTTGTATATGCCTGTAGAAAGAGCTGTGAAACCCTAGTTTAAGGTTCTAGTGGTTATGGAACTAGTCGTTAAGAAACTTACCCAGTGGACATTTATCAATTTCCACAGCCGCAAAGAAAATGGCAGAGTTTCTTAACCTAGACTTTTCATTATTAATTTCATTTACCATTTCAAAGTTGGGCGAATTGGAGAGAGATTTCAAAGAACCAGAGATCTTACCGGTGACACAGGCTCCATTCTCCTCCATGAAATTGAACCTTGCATACGTAGAAATAGGAGTTTTATAGCTAGATACGACATCTACGAAGGATTTAAGTTGGCTAGATGGGGGAATGAAGCAATTAACCTCATTAATGGTCATACCCGAGGTGGCCTCCATGGGATCCCTAGTGGGCATTGAAGAAGAGGGTACGAGCTCTGTCGACAGAGGGCGGGGTGTTAAAACATTAACCATATTGCATTAAAATGGAAAGGACACACCTGGCAAGAGGGAGAACACGCGTGCATCATGAAAGAGCCACCTGAAAATGTAGGACACTGAGATCACAAAAAAGCCATCGAGGATGTAGGGGCCGCCGAAAAATGCAGAGATCTTCAATCCTCAATTATCAATCTTATCCTTAAATTAAATTAGAAATTTGATGTTGAATTTATTTAGAAATATGCGGGGGAATTATATAAAAAATATTGCTTACTATGTTAATTCGTATATGGATAAATATCTTCTTGAGTGTAGAACAAAAGGTTCACAAAAGAACAACCTAACTTTTATAAATTTTGACATACCAATATTAATATCTTATAACAAGATACAACCTCATAGACCAAAGTGGCTTAATGACTAATAAATTTTGAAAGAAAAATATGTATTTATAGAGCTACTAGATTTTGTTAGAGTTCACAAACTTTTTTAATATTTTACATATCTCAAGTTGTTTACAATCACAAATCACTTTATTACATAATTATAAACAACACAATTAGAAAAAACTAAATAAACTAGGAAATGACTCATGAATTAGTGTATGCATACAATTAATAATTTAAAATGGATTCCTTTAACATGCGATAAGGGATCAATGATCATAACAGGACACTATATTTGCTTTCATATTTAATTTTAAGTTGTGTCTTCAATAGTTGGTGGAGTCAAGAACATCTTATTTATCATATTCAAATATAGAAACCTTCTTTGAATTCAGTTTTATAGGAACCATGAGGAGATAATATTTTATCTATTCTGCTAAAGATCTATACAAATCATTTTTATTACATTTAAAAAACCACTTTTCATACATTTTGTCTTGAGTTATATCCTACACAAAATCTTATGTGGAAATTTAATAAATTGTTAAACATTGGAAATAAACACCAAAGCTAGTTATTCTCACTAGATTTCTATTAGTGCTTAAAATATGTATATATATGGACTCAAACTATCTAGCTACAATTTATTTTTTCTATCAATTTCATGATATTATAAAATACATCACCACATGGAACATAATTTTGTAACATTTAAATATAGGATAAAAAAATACTACTAGTGTAAAGGATCATATTATATTAGACTAAATCATATTTATAGTTGAATATCTTTCAAAGAAAAATATATGTATATTGGGCCAACCATACTTATTGATATAGTTTATATAGAATATATGTGATGGTCCCTATAAATGAGACACCTCTAATTCCTTGCATTGATAAGAAACATACTAAATTTCTGATATATCTTTTGGAATAGATTATGTTTAATATATTTCATCAATGATTCAGATCAAACTCTATGATGCACCATCAAGATATAAAAGAGTTCTAGAAGATGTGGAATACAAAATGTAGAATGCAAACTCATATGTACACAAGATCATATTTAAAAGAGAATCAATATGCATGCATAGATGTATGTATGTATGTATGTATGTATATGTACACACATATGAATGTATCTATATAATGCGTGTGTGTATACATGTGTCTATATATATATTTATGTCTGTATATATAAGTATATAATGTATACACATATGTATTTATATGTCCATATATAAGATTGTCATATAAAATGAAAAAAAAATTATTCACAAATATTTATTTAAATGCAAGCCTGAACACATTAAGGAACAAGAGGTGTATTGCAACATAGTTCTGACCATACTGATAGGACAATTTTAGAGGATTGGTTATGAAATTTGTGGCTATATGGAGTGTCCAGATTATATAAAGGGTAAAATAATTTGGATAATTTCATCATTTCAGTATTTGCTAATAAATGGTTCAATTTAAAGAAAGAAAATTCAAAAAACAAATTAGGGGTGTCATTCTTTAAATCGAGTCAATTCTTTGAATAGGGCTTCAACCCTAAAATATTTGCATTAGTAACAAGCTCATTGTCAAAATTTGAATGAGTGGAATAGTGTTGTATGGAAACCATCAGAAGATATATTCCTTTTCTTCACCATTATATAGTAATAATAGGACATGAACAAATTAGTCGCATAAGAGACTATAACTATTTTAATATAAAGTAATAGTGATCATTAGATATCTCTCTGGAGGTTCTCTATCAAATGATTATTCCCATTGGTGTTTTCATATTTCATGAATATTTTTATGAATATCCTCTATGTTTCAAGTCTTCTTTTTTTTTTTGTTGACTTCAAATCTAGTTTCAACCATATGAAATTGTACTATGCTTAGAACTTAGTTTCCCGAATTCCTACTCGGATTTTGACATAATTAAGACAACCATTCGTATGAAAAATAAATATAATGCATCTCTACTTTTTCATATACTAGACAAAAAAAATGAAATTGACATGACAATTTTCAATCCCCTTATATACTTACATGTGAACAATTTTATTCTCATTGATAGCACCATAAAAAATACATTCTCAAAATATTTTCACCAAAACAAATAAATCAATACCAAATCCAAATTTGAACAAAATCATCGTACTAGCAAGAGAACTGTATAAGGATTTTTTTTCCAAATGCTACTAATACTAGTGACAATATATAGAGATATTTTGACCACCAATTATCAGCAACAGAATACATTCATACAATAATTTCCCTAAGAATTGTGTGCTTTATCTAATGAAAGTAAGTAATGGAAAAAATATTGACACAAATTCAGAATACTGATTGGATGTTAAAAAATTTATTAATCACTATGGTTGCCTCCAAGCTAGGGAGTGGTTGGTTCTCCAGCCTAGGCTGGGAAGTGAGAATAAAAAGGCTATGGGAAAACATATTATTATACATGTACTAGAGGGACCTTAGAATGAAACTATTTTTGGAAAAGAGGACCCGTAACTGTATTGCAATAGTGGTATATTATTTAATCTATTGTTGAAAAGTTATGGAAACTCTTCCCTTTAGCCATATACGGGCTTGTAATAGATCTATAACCTGGCTTCTTTTATCAACTATTTCAGAGCTATCGCAATAGAGGAATTGCCTTAATGTCATTTCCTACATAATGTAATTGAATACTGTAATTACCTTTCCCTTTTTTCCTTGATACCAAGGTATAGATCTAGCTCTAAATAGTTCATCCTTGCACCAATTGTAGGAGGAGGAAACTCTCGTCTACAAGTATGGTTTTCTTCATTCTTCTCCTGACGAGAAAATGTACAGAACGACACAAAGATAAGGAATATTTTTGTCGCTCCCTTTAAAGAAGCATCTTAGATCTGTCTAGCTCATTTTGGATGTCAAACTGCAAATGCAAATCGAGGCTAGGAAAATCCCCTAATTCCTTGTTTTGCAATAAAAAATGTATCAACAAAATAAACATAAAGAAAAATTTGTGCATAATTTATCCACGAACCCAAAAACTCTAGAGATATGAATTGGCTAACGTTAAATTAAATTTTATCATTATAGAGTCCAAAATGACAGGTTTAGATCAATCAATTTTAAACACATTAAAAATGCAAAAAATAGATTTTACAAAATGAGCTCAGATACAATGAAAGAGGAGTGAAAAAAATTGGGCTGGATACATTCTATCTCCATTCAAAAATCACAAACTATTTATTAAAATAGCCTAAAACCATGTAGATTCCTCATGATAAAAATGAAGTTTCATTAATATGCTCTGATTTAGAGAAAGTCTTAACAAAGACACCTCCAAAGTATTGAATCAACACATTTGAAGATTCACCTAAATTAATAGTCAAAATTATCAAATGCTTTATGTTATTTTACCCCAAATAATACTGATAAGCGTAAAAAATTTCCAGTCTTTTCACTTAAAATGAAACTAAATTTCATCAGAGATTTAAGCAAACGACGTCAGAAAATAAGCTGTTTCCACATAATGCATTAAAAATATCCGATTTTGAGAGAAGCCTGACCAATATGCCATCCAAATAAAGAATCATCTTCTAAATACACTAAATTGTAAGAAAATTAAAGCAAACAACCACTCACATATGGCAAGTAGGTCATTTAAGCTAAGACATAACTAATATAAAGTGAAGTGTAGGCATTTTTGTCAAGATGGCTAATATGTCATCCAATGCAAGCAATAACAACCGCAAATTGACAAATAGAGTTGCAAAGATAAAATTATAGAATGGATAATATTCTAGAATGAAAATTTTCTTTCTTTTCTCCCAAAATGAATCTATCTTTTTTTCTTCTACCAAATATACGCATTAAATTTTAGAAAAGATAAGAGACATAGAAAATGACACCTTCAAATCTGATGATCTCAAAATTATATCTACTCTTTGTGGAGACCAGTAGACCATACAAAAAATTGCCAACAGACAAATAGAAATATGAAAAAGTCAAATCACAATATAAAAAGAGGGCGATAAGAAGTATACCTCAAAATAAAGTAGGAATCATAGAGAAATTGTAAATAAATTGAATGAAGTGTGTATTTAAAGCATAACTAGAGAAGGCTAAAAACCATTTTCATGTGGACTCAAAACAATCAAGAATATTTAATGGTTGGCCCTCCACTGATTTCAATAGAAAAAACACCAGCAAGCTACACACAATGGGATAATTTACAATGTTTTGTTAGAAAACAAAACTTGAAAAATATATGAAACCCTAAATAGTTAGAAGCTTCTCATAACGGAAAGATCTCACGTGTTAAAATCAATATAAAAATTTGTCGAAACTTTTTTGTAATATGCTCAAGCAGTCTGGAGGTGTCAAGGCCTTTATTATCTTGTGTGAGGAAAAGAGTCTCGGCCGAGTGCCATTGAAATAAAGCCTCCCATTATTAACAACAAAAAAATAAGTAAATATTACTTCTTGTATTAAATTTCCAACTGTCACTAACAATTTGCAACATCGTTTAACTCGTAATTGCAAATTTTTGACACCCTTATAAATTGCAGTTGCAAATTTCTGACAATCTTCTACCATAACTTGTGGCTTCTCTTACGTTCAACTAACTATAGACACTCTAACAACCTAAAGAGCCATCTTGATCTCCAATTAGCCAGCGACAAAACATAGTTAAATAATAATTGTTCTAAGAATCAAGAAGGATTTTATGAAGCGAGCATGTAATAATAAAAATATTGAAATAGATCCTAAAAATTAATTAATCATTATTTAACACATTACCATTCAATATACTTCCTTCGGACGGAACTAAAATGGTATGTGAGGCACAAAAGGTACAAGAAGGATCTACAAATGAAATTTTAAAATGAGAGAAAGCAACATGGCCAAAGATTAGGAAGAGAAGGTAGACAACGATGGTGAAATATAAAAACAAAAAGGGCAGGAACAGATATGAGAGTGCTAGTTGGAGATCTCCCGAGGACAATACTGGCAAAATTTGCCCTGTTTCATGCCACAAGGTGAAGGAGAAGCTCCAAGATGAGAATCACGAGACAAACCAAGCAATTCCCTCTCGTCAGTTCTCACAACCCCAAAAAACAAGGAATAATAATCGACAGGATAGCGAGTTGAGTTCTGCCGCTATATATCTAAACATGGGAAGACTATGGGATGGCATAACTTCAATGCCAAAACTGCCAAAATGGGGATTACCTGGGACGTTATTAACCCCAAGGTCATTGAAGATGAGGGCGGCCGGATTAAGCTGGAGGAGCTTATCGATCTGGCTATGGTGGTTCTTAGTGACAATACCAGGGAATTTGAATTGGATTTTCTCAATAACACTAGGAATAGCATGTTGGATAGCTATAGGACTATTAAATGGCTATTTCATGAAGTGGATGATCTCAAAAATATGGTTAAAGGTATAGATAAAGCTAATGTCGATAGCAATGCTATTGAACAGATGAGTTTGAGCACCAAAGTCCAAAAATTGGAGGACAAAATGATTAGGCTTGAAGCTACCCTAAAAAATATTGCAGAATAGAGGTATAATATCCTCAAATCGTCCAAAGAACACACTATGGCTATCATCAAGAAACTGGAGGAAAAATGCGAAGGGAATGATGCGGCCAACATGAGTGTGGAGAAAGAGAAGAAGCCAGAACAGGGTCCCGACAAGAGGACTAGAGCCAGTGCTAAGAAGAAAAAGGATAATGATATGGTGATTGATCTCTAGAAGATCAAAGATTCTCCTGCCAATATGGAGCTGCTTGAGGCCAAGGTGGCCACCTTGATGGTCAACATATCTTGAGTGTTCCTAGTCTTTTTTGTTGTCCCTGTGCTTTTTTTCTTTTTAGAAACTTAGTTTGTTTTATGTTCTGGCCCTGTGTTGACCTATTATGCTTTTAGACTCTATTTCATTTTGCCTAGGCGTATTGTTATATTTTTATACTCTGTTACGGGTTTCAGGAACCCTGTAAAACCTGTTTTACTTAATAAAAAACATGGCCAAAGATTAACAATAGAAGAAATGACTCAAACAAAGAAGAATACCTAGAGGCACCATGTTCAATGTCATTACATGAATATTATCACATAATTTAATTGATGTCTCATAAAAATTATAAGTGGATACAAAATTACTTGAAGATTTTCCAATCCTATGCAGAATCATTGGCCCCGGATTTGATTAGCAGGGAATTAGGGCATGACTGGATGATAATTGGAAAGCCCCTATTATACAAAAATGTCTTCCAAAATGTTTTTTTTTTGTTATTTCCTATGAGAGAAATATAGCTTGAAGGCAGTGACTGTTAATCTTCGTCTTTTTGGGCCATGAAAATTTTCAAATTGAGTATATAAATTTATTTTCCACTATACTTTCTTAACAAGTTACTCACTTTTTAACACAATTTTTCATAAAAAAACATTTTGTCCACCTCTGATTGGTGATGTAGATGGCCAGTAGATGGATTCCCTCATACCAATACCTAAGAACACACTATTAGCAAAGTGCATTGCAAAATCTTAGGAAAAGCAATTATACAAGGAACACAATGCTTTTAAGCTCAAGATGACAACATTTTAGCAATCTAGATACCTTGGATAAACTTCAACATTTTACATACTAGTTTAGACAATGTGAAGGATGGAGAAAAAGTGAGCTATGATCTAAAGAAATTAATGCTTCACAATGGATAAAACCCAACTATGTTTTTATGAAATGGAGATATGAAATTTATCAAGTCTTTGTTAAGGCAAATATAAATATCAAGATTTTGTGGAGAACACAGGTAGGGTTATATTACATAAAGGGTGATTGATATCTTCATGCTTTTGGGGGATTGATATTCATCTGCGGTATAGTTATATGTGTATTGTTCATGATTTAAATAACTGCTTACTTACGACTGCCATTGGCCATGTTGGAATGACATCTAATAATGAAGAAAAAATTATGGTCTTGGAATGGAGACTCGTATTATGAAAAGAGAATATAGAAGGAGATTCCAAAATAATGATTAATGTATTAGAAAATAATCATCTCTCCAATTGGAAATTGACCTAGTGGTTTCACGTAATAAATGAACTTTACAGCCTTTCATAATTCACCATATAACATGTGCACTGTGAGCCAAAAAGGGAGGTCGACATCATAGTGGAATTGGAGCATTGGATTCATCGTTGTTTAATGTGATCTTCCTACACTTTCGTTTCTAAGGGAAAAGATTTTGTTTTTTGTTTGTAATTATAGAAATGCTTCCATCAAGTGTTACAAGAGCTTTAAAACATTTTGAAAGAAGAAGTTGACAGTCTCAATGGTTTGAGTATAGAATTTAATTTTTTTCATATAATCTTGGAAAGATATGTGTGTTGTAGATAGAAATTTTTATGAAAAGAAATTAAAAACCAAAATAGTTACAAAGAAAAGGAAGAGAAGTCCAATGTGAAGTACTATAAACAATAAAGAGAAAAGAGAAAGATGAAACAAAAATATTAGAAAGAAAGCCACAGAAAGACGAAAAAGAGGGATTCCAATATGGGAAGATAAGATGTAAAGCTGGATAGAGAAACTATAGAGGTGAGAAAGGATTTTAAAATGTTGGCAAAGAAGTGGTTTGAGGGAAGAAACAAATATTCTGTATGGTATTGGAAAATGAAAAATAATGTGAAACAACCTATCTAATTGCTCTTCAAGAATATAAGGCAAAGGATGGTTGCATTAAGAGAAGAAGATAAGAGTATGAGGAAAACCTCACGGAGCTTGAATAGTAGGAAGTTGTAAAGAGAGGAATGTACACGAGTGATCCTACAAAAGTGTGTCCACTTTGGCAAGTGACTAAAAATTATGGAATTGAAAATTTTCCATTATCGACCTCTTCACCCGCATACGAGTGTTTTCCCAAACTGGAAAAATTCCTTTGCGTGGACACAATGATGTGGGATAGTTCACGTGAATACCATAACGTAGGTGTCTTCACGTGAGGGGGTTTTCGTGTTAAGGCCCTTTTTACAAGATTTTATAAAAAAAATTGGTGCGACTTTTTAACTGTCACTTTTTACTATTTACTTGTGGGGACCACCATAAGCGTTGGAGCAAACGCCCTGTTACCGGAGGCTGTAGGAAATGACTTTGATTATTTTTTATGTAGAGATCGACCTTTGTTCATACCATGTGCACTAGTTTCATCATTTTTTTATTATTTAAGATTATAACTTGTATGATTTTTAATTATTAGTCCCGACCCTCCATAAGCAGGGACGGTTGTTTTCACCCCCTTATTTTACGAATTAATGCCTGCTTCAATAGTTGTGAAGATTGCCAAATTCCTCATTTATACCATAGTCGTCCAAAATTTCCTCATTAAACAAAATTTATGCATTTTATTCTCTGCTTTCCCATTGGCAGGAGCTATTTCTCCCAGTGGTCTTTTCTTTTATCAATCAACAAATTCACTGAATTTGCATGTGGTTGGCAGGTGGCATTCAAAAAATGGTTCACGTGCATCGTCTATGCTTCCACATCTTGCATACATGCAGGGACAGGTGGGAGATGATGGGTTTCCGCAAGGTCGCCTCCTTAAACAGTGTCTTGTTTAGGGTTTTCAGTCATTGTATTGAGGACGAATCTAGGGAACACGACGAGGAAGAGGAGCGGGAGGAGGTAGACCACCTGAGACTGAGACTTTGAGCTTATTCCTTTTCCTTTAAGCTTTCTTAGGCTCCTCTGATCTGTCCGCATTTCGAACCCCTTACCTAATGGTGTGCTTCAAAGGCATTGCAGAGGTGTTGTGTTTGGAAGCATCCCTCACAGCCAGTCCCTGGCCGCTGCGAAGAGGGAGAGGATTCATCATGTGGCGCTGTACAAACAGAGCTACCTTCAAACCAAATTTACTCTGGCAACGCTAGTACTTGGCCAAAGGAAAACAAGGTAAAGAAACAGATGACACTTTACCCCATTTGAAATTCATGTCTTATTTTTGTTCCAAGGAATGATTCAAGTGATTAGGATTCATCCGTTTCCTTTTATCATGCTGAATTAGGCGATCTTATTCACTATTATGATATCTTTTGGGTTTATGAAATACTCCCCTTGTTTGCATCTTTTTTTCCCACACACCGTTCTCTGTTATATTGACTAATTTTGGATATTTGTAATGAAACTTCTCAGAATTGGATGTAGACTAGAGAGTCCCAATAACAGCGATGCACAACTCATTTTGGCGGATTTAGGATGAAAATCGTGGGCTGGGTCCTCTGAAACGGCATTACGGTTGAAAAAAGTATGAATCCCCTAAACATTGTGCATAAAAACTTGTAAATTCTTGTGCAAGGGATGAAATGCGGGAGCCAGATGTAAACTCAAATTCTACAACCTTTATCTCCAATTTGGAAAGGGAATTGACTTCCATCAAAACATAAACGATGAAGAAGTTTTTTCAGATGCCAGACTCGCAAATACCCAAGTAGAGCACATACAAAGCAGGCGAATTATTTGTCAGAAACGCCCAAGTAGAGCACATACAAAGAAGGTGAATTGTTTTTCAGAAACACCCAAGTAGAGCACATACAAAGCAGGTGATTTGTTTGACAGAATGCCTCAAAAAGATTTGGTCGCATGGACTACAATATTGCATAATATATACGAAATAGACTGTTTTGAAAACTTTTTACAAACTTTTAAGCAAAGCTAGACTTGGCAATCTTTGCTAACATCCCCTCAAACTGTTTCAATATGGAAGCTTTGGACTAGGGTATTGGTATCCGTTAAAGCATCCTGAATATTTGTTGCGATGCGGTGATGATGAGGTTAAACGTATTTCTCAAAATCACATTCATTTTCCCTGAAATATTTTGTACAGGATGCAGAGTATTTAGCTTAGGCTGATTGATTGCACTCTACATCTATCATCAAAATTTTAGATCTCAATTTACAGAGAACTCTCGCTGAATATTCAAAGATGAGATGCTGCTAAGGAGGATGAACAGATACCGCCTTCTAGATGAAAGACATAACAAGCTCGATTATGTCCTCGCATTGACAGTCCATAACTTCTTGGAGCATCGTCTGCAGACCCTTATCTTCAAGTTTGGCATGACCAAGTCCATCCACCACACTCACATCCTTACCAGGAAATGCTACATCTAGTAATGGAATGCATTTTCTCTTCGATTGGTTGCTTGCTCTTTTTTAATTCTAGAATAATGTAAGTAGCTGATAGAATTCTATGGGAATGTTAGTATCATAAATATATTTCTATCTCTGTATCTCTGCGCATGACATAAAGCCCGAAAGAAAATATAACTATCTGCCTACAAAGATGAAAGAACAGATAAAAATTAGATTTATATCTTTTAATTTGTTCAAAGTAGTTTCAGTACTCAGTGCAGGCGGATAGACAATAATCATGCCAATCAAGGATCTTTAATATTTCTCAACTTTATCTGTAGCGACCACATGCGAATCTCCTACGTAGCTTCTAAATCCATAGCTGCATAATTTCAAATTAAAATGACGCATAATGGAAGGCTTAGATTATCTATCATTATATACACATTATCTATATGCTTAATTTTAATCCCAAATCGAAATCAACTCCTCTTCTTGTTCCTCTACAATCGATTCACTCTAATCTTGTCATTCCATTGATTTCCTAATTCTTTTTTACAAGGCTAGGTCTCAAAGAAAAAATTGTGGAAATGGACAAGCTTAATCTCTGCTCTGCCAATTACATGCCTTTGTCGCCTATATTTTTCCTGAAGTGAGCTGGTAACGTGTACAAAGAACACACATCAGTTGTATATGGTTCTGTGTAGTTTACATGGACAGAAACAATTGAACGTTGCATTAGGTTGCCTTCTACTATCTCTTTGCTTAATATTCCACGGGGAATTTTGCAAGTAGCTCTTTCCAACAGATAATGATTTCAGTTATTATGGAAATTGGTGGATTGATTCCTCAAATATGCAAGGAAATATAAGCAATTTTCCTACTTTTTTTAAATAATTCCTTTCCTTGTCTCCTTGAGTCTTGGAAAATTATGAATCATAACGTTTGGCTGCCCTGCAATTAAATGGGGGCCTTAAAAAACACATTTTGGGATCATTAAAATTTATATCTGAATTAATCCATGGGTTATAATAGAATGCCCATTTGCAATCAGAATTCAGAGCTGGAGATTGGTGCTAGTATATGTTTGCTTTCCTTGGCTATGTTTTTCTTCAAGCCTTTCCCATTTTCGTCTACTTCATGTAATGCTTATTATTGACTACATGTAATTATAGCCAAATAAGGGTTGCAACTCATTTAGCTACGGATTGGATAAGGCAATTCTGATTGTAAAGAAATAGTATTTAATCAATGTTGATCAAGCTTCAAATAACATTGTATTAACTCAATGCGACATTGAATCTAAATCAAATCAGAAGTAATTTTCTACTGTCCATTAGATTTAGTGTATGAGTTTCTGGCTTAAATTCTTTACGCTTTTTTTCTCGACATTTCAGTCGTCCATCACCATGAAGAGACCACAAAGAGGATATTAATGCCTGCATCGGTAGTCATACATCATTGATCCTCATAATGTTTCTTTGAAATTTTTTATGCCAGTCCTAGCTTCTAAGACCACACTGTCCTTGACCTTGCAACTTCTAAGCACATGAAACTGCAGAAAAAATGACAGAAGTATCTATTTGACCTGTTGTTGATCATTATTCTGCCCAATGCTAAGCCAAATGACCACTTGTTGTTGCTCCCCTACCTAAGGCAGGGACTCCAGCTGCGTGCAGCTCTTGTTTTTACTTAGTTATAAGTAATGTTTAATTTCATTAATTTAATTGGTTTTTATCTGAAAAATTAGGAATTTATTTAAAAATATTATAAAACATGTATATTTCATTTTGTGGTTTTTTAATTATTGTATTATATCCTTTTTTGAAAAAATTGAAAAAAAAAAGAAAAACTTTAGAAAATGTTAAAAAGAACTTGAGGTCTATTTTTATTTCTCAATGCCCCCCCTCTTTCTATCTCTCAGAAACATACAATCTTTTTGTATGTTTCTTTATAATCTTTTTTTTCCCATCTTTTTGTTGTTATAGAATTGTTGGTTCTCTGATCTTTTGTCTTTATGGCAACATATTGTAAATAGGGTTTTGGATACCTCCAAATCCTATTTAAACCTTAATAAAAAGTACAAAGAACGATTCATATATAAGAACACTAATTCTATGTATAAATCATATTAGTAAAAATTTCATTAGCCAAGTTATCTTTAAACTTGTCCTTGTAGTATAATATTATATATGAATTTATTAATAAAGACTATTTTATAATTTAATTATATATTTTGAATTAATGTTCTATGATTATGTGTATCTTATGTAATATTTTTGGTTTATTTGTTTATCTCTAATCCCTATTCATACTACATCTCACAACATTAAATTCTCATTTTTATGAATAATAAGAAGAGCAATAGGAGAACTTCATTTAAGAATATTCTATAACTAATAAAAATGACTTGTATGGCTAAAACTATATACAATATTATATTCCCCATAAGTTGATTTTTGTCATGGTTATTGTATTTGCCGTAGGCAATATACTATTGCATTTAGTGTGCACAATTACTTAATTAGTTTTGTACCAATCAACCAATCATAAGTTACTTTTTTTTTACTCATTCGAATAATTCTAAAGTTTAGATATTTATTTATTTATTTTCTATATTTTATAACTTATTTATCTTAAATATGATTGGTTGAATTAGTTTTATGTTATAGGAGCCCTTTTTTAGACAGTTGCTATTATTTTTGTATTAATTTTATTTTAACCATAGTTTTTTTTTTTGGGCAAAAATGGTTGAACCATATATATATATAAAGAATTTGGAATTATTGAAATGTTTTGTTTGTTTTGTGAAGAATTGATTATGTTACTAAAATGTAAGATATGAAAATAGGGGAAGTGATTGATATGTAAATTGTTCTTTAAATTACCTAGATTGTATTAACCTTAATTGAGTTGAATTGATTAAGTAATGCAATTGTGATTAAGAAGAAGATAAGATGTTCCTTTTTACCCTCAAATGTACAAATGGGAGATCCAAGTTGATCAACCCAAGAGAAGGGTTAATACACAAATGAATCAACTATTTGAAAAGGAGAATGACAAAGGAAATACCTTAGATTTTGTTAATTATATGTATAGAAATGATGTATAACAGTAATTGAAGAGATGGAAGAAATGCACTAACCTTGAAATATTGTAGATCAAAGAATGCTATTTTCTAAGGTCTGTAGATAGTTTTTGGAAAAACTGACAGTTGATACCGAACCGAAACGCAGAGACGAACAAAACCCAGAAATCATTTTTCCTTTTGATGTTGCCTTCTAAAAAAGGTCGACCTTGACCCACAAATGTCAACCCTGACCCAATAATGTTGACCCTGACCTGCACATATCCGAAAGTGACTTTGTTCATGGATCCTGAAAGTTTCCCGAAAAGGGTATCCAAATCTGGGTTCAAATCCACTATTCTGTACCTGTACCTACAAGAAAAAGGAGATTATTTTTTTGTGGGGGAGGGGTTTGCCTTGTTCAAACCTCGATTTTGGAATTAAACTCAAATATATGTAATTGAAATTGCAGAAATAGACAAAGTAAATGCATAAATTCACCTTGCTTGAAAAAGTCCTTGTGGTGGATTCAAATCCTTGAATCCACAAGTATGCTTCAAAATGTGGAATGT
>MU223707.1:2313200-2345340 GCA_018584345.1 Thuja plicata | reverse complement strand
GAAGGTGGATGGAGAGATCACCAAAAGGGCACCTTGTAGCTTCAAACCTTCAATGGCCTCCAATGGATCTCCTTCATGGAAATGGATGCTTGAATGAATGGATGCTTGCTTGAACTTCACTTGATGAATTATTTATCTCAATTAGGAATGCTTGATGATAATCCTCAATCTTTCTTAGCCTTCGCCTGATGATTGTTTTTAATGCTTAGAGAAAATGAGAGAGAAAGCTTCCCTTTTATATGAAATTAGGGCACAATCTTCCAAGGAGGCCCACATAGGAGAATTAATTCCCATTAAATGATTTATCCCTAAGAGAGAACCTATATTAAATATAATTTAAGAATCAAAGCTTCAGAACCTGAAATAGCCAACCCTGGAGCGGGAAATACTTTTTGCAAAGGCGGACCTCCTAAAACTGCAAGACCCTGGGATCTAAACCTTGGGTCAAGGTTGAGGTCAACCCTGACCTAGGTCAGGGTCGAGGTTGACATAGACCTGAAATGTCGACCTTGAACCTGAAGCCCAGAATCATCAGTCTGCCATTCAGAATGCAGAAATCAGGCCAAACAGGAGTGAAAAGAGGAACAAATCAGGGAGGAAGCCATTTCAAAGTTAGGAACCCATTCAAGGCACTTGCTATGAGCCCAAACCACTTACTCAGAAGGCTAAACATGTCTACAATGGAAGTGCTTCCATTTTCTGACTATATATATATATATGTTTCAAAAGGCTCAGGAGGGAAAGAAACAAAAAAGAAAACCCTCCTTCATTGCAAATACAAACATAAAAATGATAATCCCCAACGTGTCAGTGACCCAAAATTTATGATAACCCAACCCATATAATTGGCTCAAACAAACGCCATGAAATCATATGCCAAAAGAAACCGATCCTCTTCAAGGAATACCCAGTATGTTGGTAAACAAACGGCTGTCCAAAAACATTTTTTGAAAAAATTAAAACGCCCAGCAGTATATCCCCCGTGTACTAATCATGTACTCAAAACTTGACATTCCCTTTTACTATGGCCCCCTTCCAATCGGTAATAATCACCACAAAAAACCAGAGTATGCATCCCAAAAATCTACGAGTGTCCTAAAAATTTTAGAAACCCCAAAAAAGATATTTCAAAAACTGATTACCTGGGTTTAACCTTTCCATGATAGTGGCATGGACATTTGCATTGGTGGCTGGAGGAGACTGATTCTGAAGAAGAAGGCAAAGAATGCGAAGGTGAAGAAGTTCCTACAACCAGTACTACCAAACCATTGTCTTTCGAATAATTGAGAATAATAGCCATGCTATCAAATAGGTTATATGCATCCACCATGATAGTTGTGGGTATAAATTCCACCAGAGTGCCCGTGCTTCTCCTAAAGGCTACAGAATCCTTAGCTGTAATGTCAAGCTTAAAGGAGTTATAAAGCTTAACAATTTCCAGATCCCGATCCAACCGACTAGGGGGAAACAATCCTCCTACCTAGGCTTTTGATTCTCTTAGATTATACCCCAAAATGGCCTTATGTATGATACCAATGGACATAAAATCAGGTTTAACTATCCTATCTGCCATTTCCAAGAAAGGAATATAATCCTAGGTGAGATCATAGAAATTGGACAAGAAGATAGAAAGCACCTAAGAATGAAGAATGCTGTGGGATGAAGAAGGATATAAAACTTCTTTGCCAATGACAGTGCAGACCGCGTCCAAAACGGCTTGTGGAAGAACTCCTAAAGCCACCTTCATTTGGCGGTGAAGATAGTCATTTGAAACATGACACTCCCAATCTAGACTTGGAATACGGATGTGAAGATTAAAAGGGTGATACTCCATTAAGCAAGAAAGACTGGAGAAAAGCCAACACATAGCCAAAAAGAGAGCTGAATCCAAGCAGAGCCAGACAATAGAAAGGTGAAAGTATAAGGGTTCTGAACTGTTTGAGAGGTTTATATAACCGACGCCTTAAAGAAAGACAAAAATCTCAGCCCATGTGAAGAGAGCCCGTACTACACTTGTTGGCTTCACATCCAAGTTTCTAAAAATCAAGTCACCACCTCAGCTAATAAAACTAAATACTTTGTGCCCACATGCCTGAAGAAACTTAAAGCCATCATGAGTGCCAAGCCATATCGTACTTGAAATTATACTTTTAATTCACTATATTATATTGTTTCACAATATTTATTATAAATAATTATTACAATTTCACAATATTATATAATTTTGGCCTTTATATATTATTTAAATTTCACCTTACATTTAGAATTTATAACTATATTTTAAATTTTTACAATTATAACTATAGAAATGAAACTATAACATATACAAACATAACCTATTAAACATTATTTTTAAGATTTTATACAAAGTCTCTTATTTAATTTTTAATCTATAATTTAATTTTTATTGAATAACTATTAATTAAAATATAATTAATATTTATAATAAAATTAGAATTAAATTGACATATATAATTATAATTATAATTAATTATAGCAAATACAGGCCACTATGTGGCACTTGTTTTTATTATTTATATCCAAGACAAACTCTATTGCAAAACATAATAGATTAAAACTAGATTGTTATTTTATAATCATCACACTTTAGCAAAGAAAAACTTTGTCAACATAGGTTGTTGCCACAAGTAAAAGTATTTTTCTTAACTAGTTGAGTTTTTTTTTTATCAGTAACATACACTTTTGACTGGAGCAATAACCAGTGAGGCCACAAATCTAGGGGACCTCATCCTCATGAAACCAACACATCAGACCCTAAATTGAGAGCACCCAGTAGGGACACCGGCCCGGGTCGTCTGGGTCTGCGAGCACACCAAGACCAGTGAGGGTCTTACAGCTGGATCATGAACACCAGTATCTTAAACCTCCTCCATCGCAAGTACAGTGCACTCCCTCATCAACAATCCTTTCCGACTCGTGTGACAGCCATGAATTTAGTTTTTGTGAGGTGCATATAAACAATCCATAAAGGAAACTAATTTTTCAGCCTACTCTCACAACCCATAAAGACAATCTAAATGCTCTAGCAAATGATAATATAAATACTCTACATAATGATAATATGTAAACCACCCATAAATGATATATTAAACAATCAAATGAATAAGAGTTCTTAAACATTTATAGAAAAAGAGGTATGAGCACAAATCTCTTACCCCTTTTGAAGCTTGGACATATAAGTAATAATAATACCAAACAACTCAAAAATAAAATAAATAGCCATAAAAAACTGCTATGTTGAAAATATCTATTAGTAAGTGTTGACATACCCCACAAGAAGGAGAATACATTTTGCATTCTACGTCAATGAAAAAGTTCGTTGTTATTATAAGTTCTTTAAAATGCATCTTATAAGGCTCATAAATTTATATTAGTACGATCCTAGCGGGTACAAAAAAAAAAATCAAACTAAGGTCTTGAGTAAGACATCCACTTTGTCTTAATTAGATTAACAAACAAAATTAGAAATGGAAGATTGGTTTGCATTTAATGTTGAATTTAAAAGTTTAAGTCTTTATTGTTTATTATATTTGTTTCTTTTAATAAATTAGAATTCCTTTTTTTCTCTTGTTTTCACCATTTTATGTATTCTTCTATTGCCAACTCCATTCAATTCATATGGAAATACTGTTTATATTATTCACAAAATCTGGGGATTCAGACATCACAAAAAAGTTAGAAGGTCTAAACATTTAGACCATATAGAATAAATATTTGTAAATCTTCAAAACAATTCCTAATGAAAGCAATAAAAAATCAAAATAGTGAGAATAAATTATTGTTTTTTTTATGAATGTGCAATAGCTAGCTCATTAAGAATTTTCTAATACTTTAAATTATAATTTAGAAGAATTATTATCAAACAATATGGCTCAAATTGTATATTGCACATCAACTTGTAGATCTTCACGATCCACTAACATACAATTGATTTAAATTTTCACTAAATAATAAGACTTTATTTTCACAAATCTATTATAATGCTTGTATAGTAAATCTAATGTTCATACTAGTTATTTTTTATGAAGATTCAGATAGCTTTTGAAGGGACCTAAAACCATTTAGAAAAAAATGTTTCCATTGGCAAAATAATAGTGAACCAGTAGTCAACTGAAAGAAAAAGAAAAAAGAAAAAAAAGACAAGAAAAATAGAAACGGAGAAAAGAACATAGAGAAACTAAAAACACTTCTCCATGGAATTATTGGATCTTCTTCCAACTAGTAGGTATCCAAAGTATTCTTCTTAATATCTTGAAGATCTTTTGCAAAGTGAACCCCAACTCTTTTGAAATTTCCTCTCGTTCTTGGTCAATGATCCTTTGTTGTTTCCCCATTCCCATGACAATTCTTCTTCCCAATGTCAAGATCCACAATGAATGAATAACTTGGATGAACCTTTTCAACTGAGTTTACCATGCTCAAATGTATTCTAAGATGTTCATAATAACCTTGTGGCTTAAAGGTACCAGAGTGCACAGATTATCATCGATACTTTTAAGTATAGCCACAAGGGAAACAATTCTACCCTCATAATTAATCTTCATTATTTCCGTGATTAATCAAAAACTATTTACTTTTAAATAGATGTAAAGCACTTCAATTGAAAATGCCATTATATATATGAACCAAAAAAATTAAAACATGAGATATTTCAAAAATATAGTATGATGTTTACCCTTAAGGAACTTACGATAAATTAGGGAGAATATTTTATTATTTCAAGTGCCATGCAATTAATTTTGGAGTTCTACTTCTCTTCCTCACATTACGATGCACCATGCTCTTGATAATTTCCTCTATATGGTTATATACTCAATAAATATCAATGCTATGTAAGAGGATTTGGTGAATTACTTCAAGGCAATAATTCAAATCTAGTGGCCAAAATTTAAATTTTTTCAAAGTCATTATGCTTGTAATATTGTAAAAACAATGTGTAAGAGGGTTAGAACTTTTTTTTTCTTTAAGGGATTCAAATTTGTATAGTATCTCATGTAGGGACACATATTTTGAAGAGAGGAAGAATCTTTATTCATTGATTTACAAGATGGAAATAATGACATTTTTTTTTTCAAATGGGAGCATTATCTTCATCTTTGTGTTGCGTTTATAATATAGGTAAGATAAATACTATGCCAAGCAAGAAAATAGCCAATGGAGGTTGAAATCCTTATTTGGTAATTCTCTTTACACACAAACATCAAGGAATAGAATTATTACAAGCTACAAAAGATAGACTATAATTTGGTGATTGAAAATTAGTGAAAAATTTATTATTTGGATATATTCAATGATATTATAATTTACTCTAAAAATGTTAATCGTTGATTGAAAAAAAGTATCACATACCCTCTCATAAAGAGAACAACTTTAATATAAATATAATGTGAATGCATTGAAAATGGATTATAAAGGGATAATTCTACACTTGGAAGTTAAGTTATAAAACAATATGATAACCTCATCTCCCTAGTTTCCTTTATCCATAGAGTGGTTAATACCTTTGTTGATAGTCTCAAAACTATGCTTGTTAAACTAGAAAGTAATTGGCAAGAAGAGATTATGGTTTATTTTAATGAGTTTGATAAGCTCGACAACCAGGAGGAGGATAAAAGGGTGTATAAGAGGCCTGGATAAAACTTGAAAGGGAAGGCAAATAATTCCTCTCAAGATATCAAGGACTGAAAGAAAATTTCCCTCAATTTGACTCAACTAGAGGCTAAGGTACTAGAGGCATTGAAGAATTTAATCTAAGGTCTCTTTTGTCCATTGTTCTGTATTATTTTCTTGCCATCTTTTATCTATTATAGAGTTGTTGGATCTCTTAGTTTTTATCGATATGCTACTAAATTCTAAATAGGATATTAGGTCCCTTAAAATCCCGCTTGAACCTTAATAAAAAGCAATAGAGAGATTTAGATATAAGAATACTAATTGTATGTATAAGTCTCATAAGGAATATTTCTATTAACCAAGTTATCTTTTAACTTGTTCTTGCAGTATAAATTACATATTTACTTATTGATAAAGACTATTTTATAAGTTAACTATATATTATAAATTGATGTTCTATGACTATAAGTTTCTTAGGTTATATTTTTTTGTTTATTTTCTTATCTCTAATGCCCACTCATACTAAATCTTACAATATTAAATTCTCAATTTTATCAATGATAACAAGTGTTGGTACTATTTCTTGTTTGGAATATGCCAAGTAAATTTTTGAAGTTTCCTGTCATTCATGATATCCAAAGCTTTACAATTATGGTTAAAATTGTTCTTATGTGTCTGTAAATTTTCTTCTAGCCCTCAACCTAGTTGGAAATGCTGGAAAACCCTTGTTTCATGTCTCCTAATGTAATTTCGGTCATAAAAACCCTAAGCATTGAAATGCTTTCTAATTTCATGTTACCTTTTTCACTTAATTCATGTCTCGAATGGGTTCATTTTTAAGTGGTCATGTTTATTAAAGTTGTCGATCCTAACATTGTGGTCTTATATTATTCCCTTAATCCAAAGTCCGCTGAGATTTTAATAAGATTCATTTTATCAAGAAAGTGTGTTTTAATTGGATGACCCACTTAATGGTTTAATCGCAAACCACTCAAGATCTATTAGGTAAGTCATTGATCCATCATGCCACATGTCATTGGTGGGTCTCTTGGTTGTAAAGGTTCTCAGCTAAACAGTGGGAAGATCATGAAAGAATCGATGGTAGACATAATCTCTTAATCCCAAAGTGTGCACCATCTAATGGATAAGCGATTAAGTGGTGTTGACGCGTGTCAAGGGAAGTAATGTGGGTCCTATTATAGGAAACATAAAGGTGATTAAAGTTCATAAAGATCTAATGGTTGGCGTAATCTCTTAAAGCCAAGATGCACGAGATCTATTAGTTAAGCGATTAAGCGGTGAAGACATGTGGCAGTTGGTGGACCAGGGTATTTTGAGCTGGTAAGGAGTAAAACATAAAAAACTTGATTCTAATCCAATAGTTGGCTTAATGGATTATCTCAAAATTAATCAAGATCTAGTGTCTAAGCCATGAAGCGGTGCTAACGCGTGTCACATGTGATGACTTATAATCCACTAAATTTAAAGCTGACTGGAGGATAAATGTTGGAGAATTTTGAAAAGATCTAACGGCTCACTTAATGGATTAAAAGGAAAGTAATGGACATCTATCACCTAAGCCATTAAGCCATGATGCCACATTTCTTAGTGGGTCCAGCTGAGGTCGTAAAGGTGGAATTAAAGGAATAATACCTACAGAAAAGATCAACGGTCAGCTTAATCGATTAAAGGTGAAGTGCTCGAGATCTAATGGATAAGAGAATAAGTCATGATGATGTGTGGCATAAGTAATGATGTTGTAGCCATAGTTGATAGTAAACTCAAGGTGAGATAACTTCCAGATAGGTTAGGATGAATCAGACAGTGGACTTAATCGCTTAAGGCAAAGAAGCACGCCATCTATCATATAAGCGATTAAGTCATTCTGACACGTGTCCCAAAAGAATAGTTATTTCTAGGAAAAGAAGAGGGTCGTCCAATGAGGGAGATGTTACTTAAAATCTATGGCTCAGATTCAAAGTTACCAAAATGAGTTCCAATGAGCCGTTAAGCCGTGAATTTGAAGCAGGCAAATCGATAGCAGAACGTGTGGCCATTTTAGTTCAATTGAATATGAAAGATTGATTTTATTGAAGCAGTATAATTCATTGTCTCAGCTTGAAGTCACCATAACTATTGAGAATTATCCAAGTGAAGAAACATAATTGTAGAGATATTTATCTCCTCACGACAAAATTTCTGAACGGGTAAGTCATCTCTAATACAACAAAATTCAGATTTCTATTAAGATTCAAATTCAAAAGGCTTTTAGAATTATCATTCCAAGATTTGAATTTCATCTCAGCAAAAAAGCCCTAGGTTCAGAATGGCCCCTAGGATTGAACTTTTAGGAGAGGTAGATTATCATAAAAGGAATTTTAGAGAGGAACTCTTGTAGCAATTAAAAGGATTCATACGAGATGCAACCCAAATTAAAAGAATAATCCTGACACATCCTGTCTTAGAGTAGGAGAGGGTTTATATGACTCGGGTAGGTCATACTGTAACATATGAGACTTAGATGTGGGAAAGTTGATAGTACCCAGGGTGTTCATGAATACAGATTTGTTTACCCTAATAGCCAACACTTATAACAAAGTATCTAGGGTTGTTTGGGATACACAGGGAAATGTGCTGTTGACTGTCACAGCCAATGAAAATAGAAAATTTTCAAGATGAGTGATACTTTAGTACAAATGGATGATATTGATTTCAATTATTTTAAGGAATTATACCAGACCCAGAGGGAATACTATAGAAATGAGGCCCTAAGAGGATACTTTAACAAGATAGGGGACTTGATTGTAGCAGGGCCTAACACACCAGAGCCATTCAAGTTGGATTATTTCAATGGCAAGGCCAAGAAAATGTATAGTTCCCTCTGCCAAGTTCTAGGAGAAGATGAAGAGACAACAATGCCTATTCATATAATGCTCGTGGTGGTTCAGATTCTACATCCCCACCTATGAATAGTTTTTGACTATGCCTCTTACATTGGCCAACAAATGCATGAAGGTCTGGCAGGTATCTAAGACAGTAACATACTTAAACCAATTGGGTGGTATTCCCTTATGATGCATATGTTTTTGTTCAATAATGCTGACTTCTTTGAGGAGGAGATGGACCTAACTAAGTTCCAAGGTGATGAGGATTTCCCTGTTCAAATGTGGAGTGCTAGTCTATCATGGGATAGAAAAGAAGCCAGTTACGTATACCTCGACAGGGTTTTTGCCACTAGGCTTAATTCATTATTATGCAAATAGAATGCCAGGATCCATATAGATATGATGAGGTTATTGAGATCTATGGAATTTTCCCCAGAGTTGAAGATTGCCCACAATTGGGGAGATTTGATTGAATACCCTATTTCTACAATGATAATGGTTTATGGATTTAGGGGAACCACCAATGTGCTACCCTACAGAGTCCCTCTAAAGATTGGAATTGTAGAAATTATGAGACAATTGGGTGGATTACAAGAAGAATCCTTGACAGGCAAAATTAAGGGAAGTAACTTCCCTACTCTTACAAGAGCCCACCATTTCATTATCATAAAAGGTGGGTGTGCACAATTTGATAGGTACTTTGAACCCTACCATATGGCAACCTCTGTATCGAGGTGTGCGGACAATGAAGATTTTATAATGAGCATGTTCAAGAAGAGAACCAAATGTTTGGCATTAGAGCACCAATTCAACTTCCCAGAGGATATTATTAGAAATATTTTTGATCTGAGTGACGAGGAGGTTAGGAAAGAGAAATGGTTGGTATATAAGAAGTCTTTGGACTTTGTACACAATTCTTGATAAGTCTTATGATCCTTTGGAGGAATTTTTCCCTTGGGCCAAGAAGATTGTGTCCCTAATGACATTATTTGAGGGTACCATGCAGACCCTCAGTGAGAAGAAATAAAGAATAATGGAGGCTGAGCCAGAAAAGGCTCATGCCATCTTAAGAAAACTTTCACAAGGAAGGATAATTCCAACTAGGAATTATGTGGTATACAAAAGGAGGGTGTACAGTACTATCATGCCCAAGATTGATAAATATTCTGAGCATAAAGGAAAGAGGCTAGAAAGTACTAGTGCTCAATAGATGCCCTCTTCCAAGAAACAAAAGGTGGAGGGAAAAGAGCAAGAGATTGTCTTATACTCTCCCTCCCAGTCCCCTTTACATATGGATGACCAAGCAGTTGCTGAGCAATTGGTTCAAGTGGGGAATACTGGCCAAGTTTTTGTCACAACACAAGAAATACAAGGAGTTCTAGAGGCATCTAGGCATACAACTGTTAATCTCACAGTGTCAGAATTTATAGGTAAAGAGTTGGATCCTGTAACCAAATAGACCAGTGGGAGTTCTTGTCAGATGATAATTTTGTCAAGGCTAGGGCATTTATTTAATTTTTATGGAGAACTCACATTGATGAGTACAATGATAAGTACCAGAGAATGCAGGAAGCCAAACCAAATCATACCAAAGATGATATAGAAAAGGAGGTCAAGGAAGAGATGATGTCTAAATTTGACAAAATCACCCCTGAAGAGGGTAGAGAGTTGATAAAAAATAAGGGAGTCCTCATTTTACCCCAATGGGATTTGGCTGACGCCATAGTTTTTGATGCTGTAAGAAAAGAAGAAAAACTATTGAGCACTACTGGAGCATCAATTAGTGCCTAGTTTAGTGAAGATCATGTAGCTCTAGAAATCTAGTCCTTGAAGAAGAAGGATCAAAGAAGATTGAATGAAAATGACCAATCTAAGGACACAAGAAGCCTCATTATGAAAAGAGTTTCTGATACCTCAGGTATTGAGGCAGCTAATCTTTTTTTTCAAACTGCAAATTTGAGTTTTAAGGTAGCTGAAAAGGGGAAAGAGGCTTATAGAAAATTGAACCAAAAATATGAATTTTTATTAAAAGCATACAATGATGAAAGGGTTAAATCCCTACAAAAGGATGACAAAATAGAATTTCTAGAGGTGAGGAAAACAAGACAAATAATGCCTCAGAAGATGATTGTACAGGATCCTCACCAGCCTTCATCATCTAGCCCATATGCCACTTACCCTCCTTCTTCCATACCCTCAAGCCCTGTTACTCTAACATATGCTGAGATTGCAAGAGATTGATTATTGGAGGAAAGGAAGAGGCTAGAAGAAAATTCTAAAAGGGATGTTGAAGAATATTCAGCCTACAAAGAAGCAGAGGAATGGGTAAAATAGAGACATTTTGATAAAATATACTCTAGCCTTTTAAGATGTGCTAAGGAGGTAAATCTGGCTGATTTTTATTTGTTAGAAAAAAGAGTTTTTAACATTATCAATGAATATGAAGCATATAAAGATCAATGGGGTTTGGTCATAGACACTTGGAAAGGAAAAGTTGCTGAAGTGAAATCATTTTATTCTATGTCCTAAGAAGAGAACAATATTGATATTGTTTTGATCATAACTCACAAGTCTCTAAAGCTAATGGCAGACTTGGACATCAAAAGAAATATCCTCATCAAGAAAGTGGAAACTTTGAGAAGAGAGCTTTCTAAGGATATGTATGAAATGTACCCCAACATGTTCAAGAAAGATGGTGATTTAAAGAAGGAGGAACTATGGTTGAGACAAATAAACGAAGCAATAAATGCCTGGACACATAGTATCATTACCTTAGAGGGCACAATTTTATTTTTCCAAACTATAAATATCATAAATAAAGACAAGGAGTTTTTTGAGTTCTGGAAGGAGGAAGTTAAGAAGGCAAGTGCCCACTGGGGTGAGGTCATCAGAAAGAAAGATGAAATCTTTGGTTTTAATAGGCCAAGTGATGAGGTGTACTCTACTTGGAAGGACAGGTACCCAATTGTTAATCTAGATGAAGGTGTCCATGTGTAGGTGGACGAAGAATCCCAACAAGATGATTGAGTCAGTTGGAGAATAAAGATTGTACATCACCAGTAGTAGAAACAAAAAACTCCAGGTGGTTGACTCCCAACAAATACAAAGAAAATACAATCACCATACAACCATAGGACAAAGGATCAGTTAGAGTATATTGTAACGAAAGTGGTTTTCTTATCTCCTTGCTATTTTGTCCTATTGTACTCTGAGTTTTTTCTTCTAGCCTAGTCATCCGAAGCTTGTTGCATCCTTGATCTTTAAGGATTCCAAGATGACTAGTGCTGGCTATATATAACATTTTGTGACATATTGTAGAGGATGGTAAAAATAAGACTGCAAAGTAGACTCCTAAATTGTGTCGAGACTTTGGTTTTGAATCAATTTGAATGTATTGATATCAGGCTTATATTAATAAAATACATTGGAATCTCCATTTTGATACCAATGATGTCTTCTTGCATTTACTATAAGCTCTTGTATGTTTAATTTGTAAGGTATTTTAAATGTACTGATTATAAGGTAGCTATGTCATTATTTGTGAGTTTCTTTCAAGGACGGTTTAAATCTTGCAGATAATTATAGAGGGTTAGGGTTTATGTAGGAATTTGATATAGGGGTGTGAGGATGAAAAGATAGTTTGTAAGGTATTCCATCTGAGCTTTAATTTGTATTTCAATTAATTATCCTTGGTGTATGTATGTTTCATTTTGACTATATGGCCCATGATTAGGCACTGGTCAAATTTTGATAAGTGGTTGTTATCATCAATCAAATATTAATCAATCTTTATATTTCGGTTACTTGAAATTCATGTCTAGATAATTGTATACAGTATAGTTCATCTTAACGATTCCTTAAAGAGAGAGTCAATAGGTTAACCTTCGTAAGCCACGTGGCTTAAAAAGAAGAAGGATAATAAATCCTTGATCCACTGTCAGACTTTCTTAGAGATAATAGTTTGTTGAAGGTGCACCTGCCTGGGTATGTGGAGCCTAAAGTGTAGAAGGATTTTCATCCTTGTTAATTATCCTTTTCCATGTGAGAATCGAAATTGGGTACTAAAGAGTCTACCATTCACTGCTATAAACTGATTCTGCAAGAAAAAGAGCTAACAAACTGGCGACTCTACTAGGGAATGTTTTAATGTTCTAAGAGTCATGTTCATGAAAGAGATTGTCCTTGCAATATTGAGAATTAGTCTATTTTTTCTCATATTCCTAAAGGAAATTATATTCTATCTATCTGTCATCGCACAGTGTTTGAAAGTTTTGATCCTAAAAATGATACGAATCTTGTCTTAGATAGAGTGACTGGTGATTGCAAAATATTTGGTTTAATATAGTGTATCTTTCTCAAGGAAAGTTGTAGAGTTGATTTGCAATAATATGAACAATGAAGGAGAATTTTATTAAGATTGTCAGGTGAGGAATTAGTGAGAAATCTTGTTCTCTAAGTTTCATCTTGACTTATTGCTAAAAGGGAAAACCTGAGTCAGGACAATATACTCAATATTTATATATATTTTTCCTCTAAAAAGAGGTGGTGAATCTAACCTCTGTGTACTCTAGTGTTGCACATTAAACATTTTGAATATTTGTTTGTTCTGTAAGATGAGGTGACAAAGAAATGCCAGATCATACTTCAAAGAAAATCCTGAAAAGGATGTTGGAGAGGAGCTCCATACACCTCAAAGGAAACAATGGTCCAAGAGAGGTACATCCAAACATGATTCCCACCATACCTGTAAAGGGAGGATGGAGACTCCCGTTCCAGAAAGAAAGTTATCTTCATCCGAAGATGCAAGACCCATGGGACCAAATGACACTTAGAGAGCTAATGCTAATTTTGATCCCTTTAGGGATGGAGAAAATACTTACATAGGTTTCTTTCCTGCAGAAGAAAATCTTGCTCCACCTGAAGAGACCTCTGCTGCTGAAACAACTTTATATGAATCTAATAAGTTGCATGATGAGATTATGGTTTTAAAAAGGAGAAAGAAAGAAAAAGAAAAGGAAATAGCTGAAGTAGAGAAGGAACATGGACATAAGATATATGACTTACTATTGGAAAGAGAAGATCTCTTAGTTGAGACAAGAAGGAAAGACCTTAAGGATAAAAGCCTGAGTCAAGAAGTTAAAGGTTTGAATCCAGAATTGTTTGGTAACCTTGATGATTTAAGGAAAAAAGACCAAAATAAAATCTCAAATCTTGACAAGGATGAATTTGAGAAGGAAGGGCATGTCATCAGAAAACTGTTCCCATATGAGATTGAGCATGATGCAAAGCTTAAGAAAAATATGAAGAAGGTTCCCAACAAAGGTAAGAAAAAGGTTGTTGGTGTGACTATAGAGGAGCCTAAAAAAAACTTTACCATCCCTATAGGAGCATTCCAAGTTGATATTGAATTGGAACAAGCTAGAAAATCCAAAGATAATTTTGCCAAGCAACATGAGAAGTTATAATTAGAAGCTACTGCAGCAAACATGAGAATGAAAATAGCTTTTCTACATGCTATTGCTAACACTTATGCAAGTAGCTATATACTAGTTAATCATGGAAAACAACCAAAAATGCAATTTTCTGGCCCAATCCCAATCAATCAAGGGGGTGATCCTAAGGTGTAATCTTCTGGTTTGAATTCAAACATTAAGAACTCTGGCTCAAATTCAAGTGCTCAGCCGGATGGTCTTGGCCAAGGCATTCAAGCTACAACCCTAAGAAAAGTGTTCCCCCACCCGTTCAACATAAAGGAGGAGCTACTAGACCAAGTGGTAATAATGAACTTGGAAATTTCCATAGAAGGCATGTCCATATGAACAGATATACAACTCTCTTTTTTGAAGGCATTCCTGGTCACCCTAATGTGATCCCCAATGAGGTAAGAGATAAAAATCCCCAAGATCACTGGAAATAATGTTGTTACTTGTGAAGAGCATCTAAAATCTTTTATTAATAAGATAACTGACTTTGAGATTGAAAATGAGGATGTTATTATGAAACTTTTTGTTCAGTCATTAACAGAAGATGCTAGGGATTGAGTCAGAAATTTACCTAATGATAGTATTGCTTCTTGGGATGAATTTGTAAAATCCTTTAGGGAACAGTATAGAGAACATGTAAATTTTGGATACATGTTAAATGAATTCAATAACATTAAAAATTTCCCAAATGAGAGTATGGTTGATTTTAACAGTAGATTTTAAAAGGCCATGAATAAACTTTTCCAAGTCCTAAGGTTAGATGAGGAAGTATGCCTCACTACTTATATCAATGTTGCTAATGGAAAAATGTCCTATCTACTCAGAGATAAAAACCATACAACCTTAAGGGATTCTTATAAAATAGCAATTAACATTGAGAAAAATAGGAGAGCATTAGGAAAATTGGGGAAGAGGGAAGACAATAAACTTTGGAAGGAAAAGGGATCAGCTAATAAAAAAGTCAAAGAAGATGATACAATGGATAAATTGGTGAGTGCAGTGAAAGACCTTGCTGCCAAAATGGATAAAAATGATAGAGGGGGATACCATGATAATAAGTACACCAACAAAATATTTGAAAAATAGCCAAACCTAAGATATTACCCTTATAAGACAAATTGGAGTAACGGTAAACCAGTCTCTGACGGACAAGATAACTAAAAGGCCAAGGAAACCCCAGATCCCCTAAAAAGGAACAGTGCCAACTATGTTGAGAATACTCCCTGGTGTGATGCTTGCAATATTCCATACCCTTCCTATCAATGTGTAGTAGCCCAGGCCCTGTTTGATCAAACATAAGATAGAGAACAAGAGGGCCCTGCTATCAACATGTTCACAGTAAAGAAACCATATCTATGGTTTTTTGATATTGCTTCTTCTTCTGGTAATTTGTGTATAGAAGATAATTCTTGTTTTTAAAATCAATTACAAAATCCACCCTATCAAAGTGATCAGATTGACAGTATTTCACAAGCAACTATAAATACAGTGGGAAGTGATAACTCACATTCTCATTTCAAAACTCCCACTGAAGAAGAAAAGAGGTCTTTGACTATTGCAGCAATTAATCAAGCAAGAAATGTATACAACCTGAGAAATAGGACAGTACACCCAACTCAAGGCAAGTCTACCCATGTCTATGTCAGGAAAGATCCACCTCAAGTTATTGAGGATTTTCATGGTAAGGAAGATAATAATGATAAGTGTGGGAAACAAGTAGTACCTTCTTTTGATCATGCTATAGGGGAAGTATCAAAAGAGGAAATAGTGCCCAATGATAAATACAAGAAAGTGAAAAGGATGAGTGATATGTCCTCTGAATTGCCCCCTTTTGACATGAAACATGATTTGACCCAAATGAAAGTCTCAGTCCCACTCATGGAAATGCTGAAAATAAAAGAGCACAAAAAAGCTACTTTGGCACTTTTAAAAGGGATAGATGATATATCTATTCCCAACCAAGAGGAAATACTTTTAACACCAAATGATACTAGAAAAGATAGTCCACCATCCAAGGGAAAAGATAAAAGCAAAGAATTTTCTAATATCTATATTGGAAATATAATTACCCAAGAACCATTATTTGTTGACCCATTCTATGTCACCTTAATGGTTAATAGTTTCTTCATGAAAAACTGCATGATTTATTCTAGAGCTACAGAAAATGTGATGTCTTATCATGTGATGAAGGAATTGGGCCTCTAGGTCACTATATCTATTGGAAGTTGTTATGCTATGGACAACAAGGAAGTTCCTGTGATAGGAACACTGAAAGACATTGAGGTGAAGATTGTTGATTTCCCTTAAGTAACTTATAGAATGGATATAGTGGTATTGGACACTAAACCATATTATGGTATGCTTCTATCAAGGTAGTGGGTAGCAGTAGTAGGTGGAAAAATGCAGTTAGATTTTTCATATGCAACTATCATTTTAAATGGACATGAGGTTAAGTTGTACAGAGAACCCCGGTCATCTATCATGATGGAGACGGTTCTACTTGACCAATTGAATTATTGTGTGAATGTTGATATGGAAAATTTTATTGTTGAAGAGATCAAGCCACAGTTAAAGAATACTGACCCAATTTTGGATGAATTGTTGTTGCAAAAAAATGGACTATGGAAAATGTACTTTGATGGAGGATGCTCAAAGGAAGGATCTGGAGCAGGAGTTTTGCTTATTTCCCCATCAGGTATCACCTTCAAGTACTCTTTCCTGCTGAGTTTTCAATGCACAAACAATACTGCTAAGTATGAAGCCTTAATCTTGGGAATGGATATTGTGATCAAGCATGGTATTAAGTGTTTAAAAGTTCATGGAGATTCCCAGTTAATTATATCTCAGATTAGGGAGCATTATGCTTCTAAAGATGATAGATTAAAATTGTACAAGTATGTTGTCTTGGATAGGATAAAATTCATTCATGCTTTAAATTTTCTATGGATAGAGAGATCCAACAACATAATGGCATATTTCTTGGCAAATATTGCCCTAAAAAATAATGATGCTACTCTTACTGGTATGTCTGTGGTTGAAATAAAAAGTAGGCCTGTAGTTCCTACAAATATTCATAATTGGCAAGTATTTGAGGATGATGATGATATCCTTAGTTTTATAAGGTGTCTAGATCAATATGATGGTCAGAAGATTGATTATGAATCTCTAGTGTCAGTTGTGGACAATAAGGAGTATATCTTTGATCAAGAGGTCATCCAACTGGATAACAATCACATTCCCAAAGGGTTGGTTGAATTGGAAGGCATGTTCAGCATAAATGATAATTATATGACTTAGAAGTCCAATGCCAAGGTGGGAGATTTAGAGGAAGTTAATTTGGGATCTGAAACATCTCCCCAATTAGTCTACATTGGTAAAAAAATGGACAACAATGTGAGACAAAATATGATAAAATTGTTGAAGAAATATAAGCATGTATTTGCATGGTCCTATGAGGATTTGAAAGCTTATAGAAAATACTTGTTTCGGCATGATATCCCATTGAAGGAAGGTATTAAACCATTCAAACAAAAACAAAGGCCCATTAATCACCTGCTAGCTACCAAAATGCAGGCCGAGTTGATGAAACTAAGAGATGCAGGTATAATTAAGCCAATAAGACATTCATCACAGGTCTCTAACTTGGTCCCTGTAAGAAAGAAAAATGGGGACATAGGATTGTGTGTTGATTTCAGAAATTTGAATGTGACCTCATTAAAGGATAATAATGGATTACCTAACATGGAGGCTATGTTGCATAAATTCATTGGGTGTGATTTGTTTTCTATGATGGATGGATTCTTAGGGTAGAATCAAGTTCTTGTTATACAATTTGAGCAATTCAAAACAACATTTACTACTCCTTGGGACACTTATGTGTATGTTCGTATGCCATTTGGGTTGAAAAATGTTGGTGCAACATTTCAAAGGGCCATGGATGTAGCTTTCAAATACCTTATAGATGTTCTGATGGTAATATACCAAGATGATTTGACACCTTTCTCAAAAAGGGCAGAGGATAATTGCAATCACTTGGAAAAGGTGATGATAAAAGCACTGGAATATGGGGTGTCTTTAAACCCAAAAAAGTATCACTTTGTTGGTACTGAGGGGAAAATTCTGGGAAATATATTATCAAAAGAGGGAGTAAGGATAGATCCTAAAAGAGTTGAAGCCATCCAAAAGGTAATTTCTCCCAAGAACTTAAAAGGTATACAATCATTTCTAGGGAAAATTAATTTTTTTAGGAGATTTATTACCAACTTTGCAGAACTGGTTAAACCTATTGTCAAATTGCTAAAGAAAAATGTGAAGTTTGAATGGGACCAAGAGGCACAGTTGGCCATTGAAAAAATAAAACAAGCTAGTCAAGAAGCACCAATCCTTGTGTCCCCTGATTACACCAAGCCCTTCTCTTTGTTCACTTTTTCTTCCTTCCATACAATTGCAACAGTCCTATTGGAAAAGGATGGTGATGGATTTGAACATCACATTGCATTTTTCAGTAAGTGATTGCATTCATCTGAGTTAAAATATCAGCTGATGGAAAAAAAATCCTATGCTCTCATAAAGGCGGTCAAATCTTTCAGGCCATATTTGGTATGTACAAATGTAAATTCTTATGTTCCTCATGTTGCTGTCAGGGACTTTTTTTTTCAGAATGAAGTAATAGGGAAAAGATGCAAGTGGATAAACAAAATTCAAGAGTTTGATTTGGAAATCCACATCACTAAGCTGGTAAGAGGACTAGGATTGGCAAATCTGATGACATAAGAGAATCTAGACTTGGTCTAGGTCAGCAATGTAGATACAAGTGAGAATTTCTTGACAAGTATTGAAATGCAACCCTGGTATACCAATATTGTATATTTTTTGAAAAATGCTAAATGTCTAGATAGCCTAAATGACAACCAAAGGAGGAGTTTGAGATTACAAGCTCAAAAATATGTATTTTTACATGGTGATTTGTTTTGGAAAAATAGAGATGGGATCTTGCTATTTTGTCTTGACAAAGGACAGTCAGAGAAAATGTTAAAGGAAATGCATGTTGGAATGTGTGTAGGGGACTATTCTGCCAGATCAACAACTCATAAAATTCTAAGAGCTGGATACTATTGGTCTTGTTTGTTTCAAGATGCTTACAATTTTGTCACAAAATGTGAGCCATGTCAGAGATTTTCAAGCAAAATGAAAATTTTAGGAGCATTACTTTTGAATCTTTTTGTGGCAAAAGCCACCTTTGCTATGTGGGGAATGGACTTCATAGGAGAATTTACTAAAAAATATAGTGGAGTCCATAGCTGTATTTTGCTAGTAACTAAATATTTTAAAAAATGGGTGGAGGCAATCCCAACTAAAAGAAAAATAAGCACTGTGGTCATTGAATTTCTTATGGATAATGTAATTACGAGATTTGGTGTTCCCCTCAAGTTGGCGATCAATTATGCCATGTGCCTCAGGTATGAAGAATTTACCAATTTTTTCTCTGATATGGGATTTATTATGTATTATTCACCCCATACCATCCTCAAGCTAATGTTCAGGCAGAATCCATCAACAAGAGTTTCTTACAAATCTTGAAAAAGACCTTGGAAGGAAATAAGAGAGCTTGGCATGTAAAATTGAAACTTTCCCTTTGGGCTGATAGGATCACTGTCAAGAAGGCCACTGGAAAATATCCCTTTGAGTTCATTTATGGTATTCAATCAAGAATTCCTATCAATAATATGCTCCCAATCTATAAGTTTATTCAAAATGAAGAAATGGAAGTTTCTGAACCCATGGAAGAAATAATGGTTCAGTTGGTAGAATTGGATGAAATAAGAAGAGAAAGCCAGAGAGAAAATGTAAAATTACAACAAAAAATGAAATATCTTTTCGACAGAAGAGAAGATGAAAGAAAGTTTCAGCCTGGTGATAGGGCCTTTTGTCATATCCCATATTTTTGGAAAATATTCTTATTTCATCAAGAATCTGGATGATGAAGAACATGAATTGCCAGTGCATGGACAATTTTTGAAAAATTTCTTCAATTAGCTCTTCTTTTCCATGCACAGTAGTATGTATTATATGCACAGGTGTGTTTTCTTTCTATTGTGTGTTTGTTTCTAGTCGTAGGTTTGTCTGGTTTGTTGTATGTATCCCCAGAGTTCAGTGGTTCTTGCTATAACCTGTCGTTTAATCATCCTCAAAGAGAGCCACTGTTGGTACTATTTCTTGTTTGGAATATGCCAAGTAAAATTTTGAAGTCTCTTGTCATTCATGATATCCAAATCTTTAAAATTAAGGTTAAAATTTTTCTTATGCCTCTGCAAATTTTCTTCTAGCCCTCAACCTAGTTGGAAATGCTGGAAAACCCTTGTTTCATGTCTCCTAGTGTAATTTCAGTCATAAAAACCCTAAGCATTGAAATGCTTTCTAATTTCACGTTACCTTTTTCACTTAATTCATGTCTCGAATGTGTTCATTTTTAAGTGGTCATGTTTATTAATGTTCTTGATCCTAACACCATGGTCTTATATTATTCCCTTAATCCAAAGTCCACTGAGATTTTAATAAGATTCATCATATTGAACAAGTGTGTTTTAATTGGATGACCCGCTTAATGGCTTAATCCCAACTCACTCAAGAACTATCAGGTAAGCCATAAGCTGTGATGCCATGTGTCTTTGGTGGGTCTGATGGTCGTAAAGGTTCTCAGCTAAATAGTGGGAAGATCATGAAAGAATCGATGATAGATTTAATCGCTTAATACCAAAGTGTGCACCATCTAATGGATAAGTGATTAAGTGGTGTTGATTCATGTCAAGGGAAGTAATGTGGGTACTGTCATAGGTAGCATAAAGGTGATTAAATTTCAAAAAGATCTAATGGTTGACGTAATCTCTTAAAGCCAAGATGCACGAGATCTATTAGTTAAGAGATTAAGCGGTGAAGACATGTGGCATTTGGTGGACCTAGGCATTCAAAGTTGGCAAGGAGTAAAATGTAGACAACTTTTTTATAATCCAATGGTCAACTTAATGGATTATCTCAAAAGTAATTGAGATCTAGAGTCTAAGCCATTAAGTTGTGCTGATGCATGTCACATGTGATGACGTATAATCCACTAAAGGTAAAGCTTACTACAGGATAAAGGTTGGAGAAGTTTGAAAAGATCTAACAGTTCTTTTAATGTCTTAAAAGGAAAGTAAATGACATCTATCACCTAAGAAATTAATCTCTGATGCCATGTGTCCTAGTGGGTCCGGTTGAGGTCATAAAGGTGGAATTAAAGGAACAACACCTACAGGAAAGATTGATGGTTGGCTTAATCTCTTAAAGGTGAAGTGCTTGAGATATAAAGGATAAGCCAATAAGCCATGATGACGTGTGGCATAAGTAATGAAATTGCAGCCATAGTCAGTAAACTCAAGGTGAGATAACATCTAGACAGGTTAGGATTGTTAGCTCTTTTTATTGCACCATAACCTTAAAATGATAGTATACTGATTATACTTGAATGCAAACTCCCTTTTGACAAGAGAAAGGCTAATTGCTGAGGTATTTGATAACACTGGTGATACCTATTATCACCTCCTCCATTTTTGAGTTCCACAGACTCAGGCAGGTATTACCTATTAAAAGATTGCTGATATTCAGCCTATGTATTTGGTGGACTAATTTATTCACTGGTTATTTACTCTAGACCTCACTGTAATAACTTATAAAGTACCTTGGAGATTGTAATAATTAGTTTTAAATAGAGTACTACAAGCCAGGCTATGGTCTTAATAACATAAACCAATGAGACAAGGACTTTCATCCTTCTTCCCTTTACTTTAGGAGGGGCAACCTAATTATTTAGTCTTCAAGAAATCAACAAGCTTCAACTATAAGCACTATGAGTACAATTGATTTTACACATATATTCTGAAAGTAATTGATTTTGAATAGTATTGAATATTTGGATGATGATAGATTACCAAACAAGTTCCTAGACCAGTGCCTATCCTTGGGCTTATAGAATCAATAAAAATTCACAAAAATATAAAAATAGAATACTGTAATATGCCTTACAACCTACATGCAACTCAGATAAGATGCCTTGCAAACTATCCTACCACTTCTATAACATTTTATCAAATCCTTAGATATTGTTATGCTCCGTGAAAATACTCACAAAACTTAGTTCTTCCCTTGAAAGAAACTTGCAAGCAATTAAATAGCTACCTTGTAACCAATATGCTAAAAAATGCCTTACAAATTTAAACATAAAAGAGAATACACTATAATTAAAGAGGCAACAATGGTATAGAGTAAAGTTACACTATATTTTATTCATATATTGATGCTTCAGTACATAAAAAGCTCAAAAAGCTCAAAGACACAGACTGAAATTTAGAAAGTTTGGTTTGTCAATATATTTCATCTCTCAAAATTATTACAATTTTGATCTATATATAGGTCCTTAACCATCTTGGAATCCTTAAAATTAGGATGCAACAAGCTTTAGATGGTTTAAGGAACCTAACCCTAAAATTATAGAAAAGACAAGAAATCATAATGTATAAGTAGTGAGGAGACAAAAATAGAGCATGAAATCTAATCTTCTTTGTCTTCATCTGGATTCTGGCACCTTTGTCTGACAATGTTTAGGATAGCATCAAATATTCATACTGAGATCAAGTGACTTCCATTTCAAGCTAACCTACACTTGTCTTTGATAATAACTAACCTCCCTGTGCTCAATGATCAGGTTCCAAGTGTTCCTATTTACTCCTCATCCAGGATCTCCTCCTCTATTACCACAGGTTTTTTCTTCTTTGGTTTGGTCATTAAGTCCCAAGCTGTCACCTCATAATCTGATGGCCATTTAAAACTCTGTATACTCTGTAGTTTCCCTTTCTGCCTCTCCCATCTGACATCAGTGATGCTTTTGACATCAATTAAAAACTTGTTTATGTCACTCTCTGCCCTGAATGCTTCATCCAAAATCTTGTTAAAGCCATCTAAATCTAGATCAGATTCTATAATAAATGCCTCATTGCTTGGCATTTTGCTGTCAAACTCACTTTTCCAGGCCTCCAAGGCCTTAACCTGATCATCTTCTCCTTTCAAAGGAGGAACAAACCTATTGAAATCTGGTGAGAATAGGCTCATCTTAGCCTCTATCTGATTGAGTTTTACCTTAAAGAAAGATAAAGATATATTTACCTTTTTTATCTCATCTTCTACCTCTGACAAATATGATCTGTGCTATTGTAAAGAGGCAAGTTTCTCAAATAATGCACCCTAGGAGACCAAGTGACAAATTAAGGGTTCAAAACTGAAATATACCCTATTACCTCAGCATGTAGTGTGGGTAATTTGTTATAAGAATTAGGGATTATATCTATTTCATCTTTTATTATATCTATCCTATGTTGAAGAATGCTTCTTAACGCATTAATGGCCACCTCATTATTCTTTTTGGCCACATCCTCAATTTCAAACACTTCCTTTGCTTCATCTTTCTCCTCTATCTACAAAGGATGCACTGAGGGCACATATACCACTTTGGGTTTCACCTATAATTGCTTTGTAATCTCAGCAATTACCATGTCCTATTGATGTATCTTTATATGAAATAATTCCCTATCCTTTTCTAGGGCATTAGCCTCCTCTATTAAAATACCACACTTTTAAGACAACTTCTTTGTCTTATCCTCATTCAAATGTGCCTAATGTGTCCTGATTTGGGAAATCTCAAGATCTCTAGTATTCTATACTATCCATACCATTTGATTTCCAACCATGCTTTCCTAAATATTTACAACTTGTGGCTTTTGGTCTTTTGGACATAAGTTCCACATGGCAAAGGCTTGTGATTTTGGACTATATCCAAACCCTTTAATCATGTCGCCCATCTAGATCTCAATTTCCATCTTAAGATCTGGTTGTTTTCTAATTTGATCAATTATGAATTTTGAGGCTAAATCAAAGTCCTCAGCGAGGAAAATTCCATTGTTTAAAACCATCTATCTTGCCTCATCAAGAGAGACATCTTCACTGTCAGGATCATAGGCTTGTAGAGATAGGAAAGCCTCATTTGTGAGTGTCTCTTCACCGTCTGACTTTAGCTGTACTCTGATTTTCTCCTTCTTATGCTACCTTAAGAATTCTTTAAACTCACCAGTTTTAATAAAGTTGTCATCACTCAAAAACTATTGTTGGTGAAGTAGCCTTTCATCAATACATGCCCTAAGAGGAAATTCTATGTTCTCCTCTTCCTCACGCTATTGTCTCTTTCCTTTTCTAATTTCCTTTCTCAAATTATGATCATACAATCTATTCCCAGGAATAAGAGCACTTATCCTATCTCCTTTTTTCTCTTTTCTTGTATAATAAGTTTGACCATGGTCAACCTTTTGCCTCTTGGTAGCAGGCTCCTCTATATCATTTAGTTGGGAAACCTTAGTCAGGTCTATGATATTCCCTTGTTCTCCCTGTATGTGAGCTACCTCTGCAACATTCTATTTAGGTTGGTCAATTTGAGGTGGATGAGCATATTCTCCATCACTTTCACTCTCATACTCATATTTTGAATAATCAGATTCTTTTCCCCCTATCTTCATATCTAAAACTCTATCTAATTGCTCACAGAGTGTGTAAAAGTTATCAATCATAGCTTTGATTTTATCAAAATAGGGTAGCTCAGGGTAAAAACCTTTAAATGATAATCTTTTTATTTGCTTCTCTAAATATAGTAGCTCCTGAATTCTCTCCCTTCTAGTTCTTACCTCATCTTCATCAAGGGTATTCCTCGTAACATCCTCCTCCACACAAAAACCATGTACATTTGTGTTTGGTATGGTAGGAGTTAGGAGCTTCCTAGTTCCTACAATAAATCCTTCTGGATCAATGTATCTATATAATGCTGCTCCCATCTTGTAGCTTTCCAACCATGTGCTCAGTAAATCAATATCACCGTTACCAATTGTAAACTGAAATTTTTTGAATTTCCTAGGGGTTAATGTCCCTTTCCTATGTGGTGTAAAGTGCTCATTGTCTGTTAACAATAACTGCCAAATGAACTCCATAACTACAACCCTAGATGGTACATGATATGCTAGGACATGAGGAGGATGTGTGCATCCATATACCCTGATCATAGTAAAATTCTCTTCTAAAAAGAAGTCTCCCTAGTTATGGTCACCCTCCCATTTATCAATATACTCACAAGGTCTCAAACAACTGCAACACCTTTATTGAGAGTCTAGTCTCACTAATACCCATGCTTTGCATCAAGGGATATACAATCCAGCTCTCAAATCTACAAAAATCACAATCCTTGGATGTATAATTCCATATCCTAATCCAAAATTGAATAGGATTGGGCCGATCCTGAAAAATTCTCTGAGGGTTTAAGTTGTTTACATTCATAATACCATAGTTGAAATGCAATAACAAATGCATCAGGATACAATAATGTAAAAACCTAGGATCCTTTTCCTTAATATTTTTTTGCTTCTTCTGCACAGCTACAAACCCCTCATGCATTTTATCAATGATATCCTGTATATAGTCATAACTAGTACTAGAATGCACATATTGCAAATCTAATACCATCATTAAAATTCCAGAATTTGTTTTCTTTGCTCCTCCATCTATACCCAACACTCTACACAAAGCATAAGAAATGTACTTGATATAGAAATGTAAATCCTTAAAACAGTAGGGTGCAGTTCCAGGTATAGGGGCAATATGGTTTCCAACCTCCTTAAGAATATGTTTCTGCAATTGGTTTCTAGCAACCCTAGGTTGTAACCTATACCTTTATTCTTTCTTGGTAATATTAATCTTGGTGTACATGGTACTATAGAAGCCAAAGGCTTGCATGAATGAATTCCTATTAAAAATCAATAGTGTAGTACCATCATTCTTTTTAATTGTCCTAGACAAAGAGTCCTAATGGCTTGTAAGACCTAGAAACAAGAATACATCTACATAGACATCAGGGAAAATTAACCTAACTAGACCACTAGTCCAAGGGTTTGATATTGGGATGGCTTTATCAGAATTATTATAAAAATAGTTGTATAGAGAAAAACCTGTAGAACCTGGAGTGCGGGCATCTCTGATTTCATAGTACTCATCTACCAATAAGTTTGCATTTGCCCTCTTATTCTATCTAGACCTAGGCAATAACTTCAGAAATTCATAAGAGAAATTCCTCTTTCCCTTAGCATCATCATAGACTACTTCATCACTCTTCCCGCTAGTAGAAGCCACACTGACTGCTTTACTCATCTTTCTCTATTTTCACTTTCTCTTTTACTGATATTGAGACAAATCTTCTCTCAGGACTCCCTACTCCTCTCTGTGCACTGAAAACAATTCAATGACCTTGGAAGTTGGAGAATCACCCTAAAATTAATCAATTTTTCTTTATGGATACAGAAAACCTAGCAATTCCTTGCTCTAAAATTTTGGATGCATGATGAATGAAAATGAACTTGCGATCATCTCTTTATGGTAACTTATCAAAGTACTTAGCTCATCATTGAAGAGACAATAAATTTTGCCTTCAAGTTAAAATGTTGTGGAATTAATTAATATCCTAGCCGTAGCTCATGAATGTGACAAGAAATCAAATTCATATGAGTGCATTCTCAGAAAAAACCCTTATTAAATTTGAACAAAATGACATGTCTTTATATGATTGGTTCTTCACCAGACATCTCAACTACCTTTTTCACACACTAATTAATCTCCTAGATTTTCATTAGTCGATGAATCTCCATGTTTTCATGTCAGAAACTGCCACCTTTTATCACTTTTCATATTTAGTGACCACGTGACTATGTATTATCTCTTTGTTGCTGATCAAATCTCTTAACTCTCAATTCTTCTAGCGATCTAGCGACTATATGATTTTTTTCATTTAGCTTAACCATTATTAACTTCAGGCGATCATGTGACTAAATGAATCCAAGTCACTTGATCAAATGCCAAACCCAGAGTTTCTTCAGAGACCCTGCGACCAAGGTTACTTTTCATCTTTTAAACTCTTATCACTAAGTCTCTACATGTTTATTTCACTTTATGAGACCCCGTGACTAGCCTTAGTCACTGAATCGCTCATTAAAACTGCTCTTTAATATTTATTTTGGAGACTACGTGACATAGCTTATGAAACCTTATTTTTTAATTTTAATTCAGAGACTATGCAACTAAAGCAAATATCATTATTGCGAGAACTTTTTACTCTTATGAAATTTTGATAGAGACTCAGCAACTACCGTTAATCCTTTTCCACTTTGCATCTAATGGCTCTACTAAGTCACTGAGTATATTTTGAAAACCTTAAATCATTTGGACACAATGCGACAACAATAAAATACATAGTGTTACATCCTTTAGTCTCTTAATTACAGAATGATATTTTCCTTTTGGGAGACTACGCAACTAACCTTTATTCTATTTACTGTGGACATGTGTCTCATCCTAATTGTTTGTCTCCAAATTGCTGAAGACATGCTGACTTACCATTTTTAACCAGTGACTATCTGACCACCATATATTTTATTCAACTTGCAGTTTGTCGACAAGTCTTAGAATCTTTTAGTTAACTGACCTTTTAATTGGAGACTTAGTGAAAGAAGCATTTAACTTGTCACTAAGTATGTTCTGATCTGGAGACCCCACGACTAAATAAATCGCTAAGTCTCATGATAATTTGCTAACCGTAGGATACATTGCATGACACCGTGACTTAACTACTTGTCTCCATGTTGCCAGATGATGTATTTCTCCATTGGGAGACTTCACAACTGAAGCATTTCACTAAGTCTCATAACTTACAAAGAATATTGTTTTTCCTTTTGAGACATCTTGACAACAGTTAATCGCCAAGTCTCATGAAAAAAGAAATATGCTTTTAGGATTAAGTGACTAGTCGACCATTGAAAAAGGCACATGAATTTTATAACTTAAGTTTCTCAAAAAGGTAATGCAAAAATATAAACTCGATTGATAGTTTAGGGCTTTTTTGCATTTTCACTTAGAAGAGAGCTTAGGGTTTTGAGATCTTCACTATTCATGTGGATTTTGACCTAAGAACATAGAATTTCCACAGGGATACTTCAAAATGGGACAAATTTTTTGATTTGGGATAGAACTTGGCATGATGACAACAAAATTTTAGGGCAAACCAACAAAACTAGGAATACAACCAATGGTGGCTCTACCTGAGGATTGACTAAACACAGTTTATGGCAAAGAACCAAAAAATTTCTGGTTGCAAACCTTACAAAAAATGAAGAGGACACCAACTAACCTAAAATAGAAGGGAAACTATTTATAGTATTTACACAACTAAAGGACAGTATTCATAGTATGATACATACTTACTTATGCATAAACTTTGATTCTTAGTTGAAAAAGGGCTTCAGGAATTTCCCATGCACAGGAAACTCAAAATTTTCTTCATCCATGTTCTTCAATAAGTAAGATTCTTTTCCAAAGTTCTGTGAGACAATACATGGTCCAAGCCATAAAGACTGAAATTTCTTGTGTTTTCCTTTATCTCCTGCTCTTGCATTCCACTGGAGAACTAGGTCACCACACTAGAATTTTCTCTTAGTAGCCCTTTTATCAAAAAGGTACTTCATCTTCTATTGCAAATTTAGGTTTTCCTTTTGGCTATTTCTTTTTACTTCATCCAATTCTACCAACTGAGTCATTCTATTCTGCATATTGTCAAAAACATCTAAATGTTCCTCTTGTATAAACTGATATACTGGTAATAAATTGTTGATGGGCAATCTTTCCTGTATGCCATACACCAGCTCAAATGGAGACTTACCACTTTCTTTTTTAACTGTTATTCTGTTAGCCCAAAGTGCTAGCTTCAACTTAGTATGTCATGCTCTTTTATTCTTTTCAAGAGTTCTTTTTAGTATTTTCAATATACTCTTATTACTAGACTCAGCTTGTACATTAGCCTATGGATGATATGGGGATGAATATGATATTTCAATCCCATATTTTTCATAGAAATCTGTCATTTCTTTTGATCTAAAACTCATGGCATTATCCATTACTAATTTAGCAGGTACACCAAATCTGGTTATAATATTCTCCATGAGAAATTTAGTAACTACCCTTCTTGTTGCTTTCTTTGTAGGGATGGCTTCAATCCACTTGGTAAAATAATCTGTGGAAACTAATATCTAACTGTGTCCCCCACTAGACTTCTCCTGGAATTCACCAATAAAATCAATTCCCCACATAATAAAAGGAGCTTCAGTACTTACTGGGTTTAGCAACAGAGCACCTAAAAATTTCAGCTTATTTGAGAACCTTTGACAAGACTAACATTTCCTGACATATTCATATGTATCTCTGAATAAAGTGGGCCAATAGTACCCATCTCTTAAAATCTTATGGGCAGTAGTCTTAGCAGAAAAATGACCCCCACATTCTCCCACATGCATTTCACATAAAACTCTTTCAGCTTGGTATTTATCAAGGAATAACAACAATACACCATTCTTATCTTTCCAATACAAGTCTCCTTGAATCAAAGTGTATCTTTAAGTTTGCAATCTCAAAATTCTTTTCTGATTTTCTGACATATGATCAGGACATTTGGCATTTTTGAAAAAAAACACAATATTTGTATAGAATGGTTGCCTCTCTATGCTTGTAGTAGTTTGATCATGTATCTCTGTCTGATTTATTTGTACTAGGTCCAAGTTTTCTTCTATCATGAGCTTTGCCAAACCTTGTCCTCTTATTAATTTTTTAATATGGATCTCAAGGTTAAATTCTTCAATTTTGGTGATCCATTTACACCTCTTACCAGTAACCTCTGACTGTGTAAGGATATCTTTCACTGCTGAATGAGGAACATATGCTGAATGAGGAACAAACCAAGTATGGCCTGAAATATTTCACAACTTTTACCAAAGCATAAGCCTACTTCTCCATTATTTCATAATTAAGTCCTGCAGCTTGTAAGGATTTACTGTAGAAAGCTATTGGGTGTTAAAATCCTTGTTCATCCTTTTGTAGAAAAATAGCAGCAATTGTATGAAAAGATGCAAATGAAAACAAAGAGAAAGGCTTAGTATAATCTGGAGATTTCAAAACTGGACCCTCTTGTACTACTTTTTTTATTTTCTCAAATGCCTATTGAGCTTCTTCATTCCAAACAAATTTGGCATTTTTCTTTAACAACTTTACAATAGGTTTAACAATCTCTGCAAAATTTGCTATGAACTTTTTGACAAAATTATTTTTTCCTAAAAAGGATTGTACTCCTTTTAGGTTCTTTGGAGAAATCATCCTTTGAATTTCTTCCACTCTCTCAGGGTCTATTCTTACCCCTTCCCTAGACACTATATGTCCAAGCAATTTTCCCTCTTTTACTGCAAAATGACATTTCTTGGGATTCAGTGAGACACCATATTCCAATGCTTTATTGAAAATCTTACCCAAGTGATCACAGTGATCCACAAATTTCTTAGAATATGCAGTCAAATCCACCTGATTAATGACAATGAATAAATTAATTAATTCTTAAAAGCAACATCCATGGCCCTTTGAAAAGTTTCTCCTGCATTTATTAGTCCAAACGAAATTCTGATATAAACATAGGTTCTCATGGAGTGGTAAATGAAGTTTTGTATTGTTCTGATTCTTTAACTAAGACCTAGTTGTAACCTGAGAAACCATCCATCATAGACAAAAAATCACAACTAGTCACCTTGTGCAACATTGCTTCTATATTAGGTAAGGAATAATTATCTTTTAATGAAGTAATATTTAAATTCCTAAAATCCACACATAGTCTGATATCACCATTTTTCTTTCTGACCGGTACTAAGTTTGATACCCAAGTTTAATGCTTGATTGGCTGGATTATCCTAGCATCCTTTAATTTTATCAATTCTTGTTGCATCTTAGGAGCCAACAAGGGGTTAATAGGCCTCTATTTTTGCCTAAATGGTTTCACATTTGACTTTAGTGTGATTTCATGTTGAAAAAGGTCCTCTCTATATGCTTTCAAATCCTCATATGACCAAGAAAAAACATGTTTATATTTTCTCAAAAATTTGATCAAATTTATCCTTATATGAGAGTTTAAACCCTTACCAATATAAACTATTTGGGGATTATTTTCAGATCCTGAATTTATTTCTTCCAAATTCTAAACCTTGGCATTGCTCAATTTTGATGAATCATTTTGTTGAATACTAAACAATGCTTCAAGCTCAACCAAACCCCTAGGAATCTAATTAGAACTTAAGTGGACAACCTCATTTCCCAAAATGTAGTCTTTTCCATCATTGTTTTCTAGTAAAGTACTGCAATCTATACTCTGTTTCTCATAATGGTCTAGACATTGCATAAACCTCATAATATCTTGATCATCTTGGAAAACCTACCAGTTGTATATGTTGTCCAGAATAGCTAGTCTTATTTTGACTTCTAGTATTGACACCCCATGTAAGGTCAAATCATCAATTTTCAAAGCAACATTTGCTAAAAAATCAGCCATTATATTCTTTGACCTTTCTAACCAACTTATATCAAAGGTATCAAACATTTCAATTTGATCCCAAATAGCATACTTGTACATTTTCAATCTATCATTCTTTACTGCATATTTGGATCTAACTTGAGCTACTAACAACTCAGAATCACCATAAACCTTTAAACATTTTATACCATGTTTGATAGCAATTCCAAGTCCTAAAAACAAAGCCTCACATTCTGCAATATTATTTGTACATTGGAAGGCTAATAGAAATGAATACTTAAAATTTGTACCTGATGGAGATACCAACAATACACCTATCCCTAATCCTTCTTTTGAGCAAGACCCATCAAAGTACATTTTCCACAATCCATCACCTTGTATAATCAGTTCTTTGTTCAGAGGGTCAACCTCTTCATGCTGATAATAAAGTTCATTCTTTTGCATCCTGAAATTATCCATATCCATATCAATGCAATAATTAATGTTAGTGTCTTCAAATCTCTCTATCATGTGAGGAGTTCTACTCTCCCTTAAGACCTTAACATTTTCTCCAGCAATGTTAAAAGTAGCATATGATAAATCACTTTGTATACTACCTCCCATTGAAGCACTCCATTTTCTTGATAGCA